>JAOEJH020094484.1:0-15547 GCA_025448215.2 Palythoa grandis
GGTGAATAGTGGTGGATATATACCGAGACACGAAGCGTCGAGGTATATATCTAGCGCTAGGCACCGACCCTGAGGGGATAGTTGTTTTAGTATTTACCAAAACATTTAGATAAAAATGCACTTTATTTTCAAAGGAACAGTACTATGTAAACCCTTTTTTCTATTTTTGGCAATCGCGATTTCCGTTTACATTCTTCCGAGTTTTGTTTTGAAGAGCAATCTCGTGGGTTTTCAGCAAATTCTGAAAATAAAATACTTTTCTTATTAGTAAAAACCGAAAAGCCAAATTTTGTTGCTCTCTTAATATTCGCTGGAATGGCTTCTTTGTTCAAAGCAAAAATGTTCTCGTCTGAAACGAATGGAAAACGAGACGCCATCTTGATTTCCGCCGCAAAATCAACTAATATTCGTGGATATCGCGAGCTACGGGAGCCAATCAGAGCTCTCAAAAATGGATATCGGTTGCTTTTGGTAAATACTAAAACAATATATTACAATCAGGGAGAAAGAGATTGTAGCTTAGATGTTCCGACAAAAATTTGCCATTTGTAATTCCTTTCGACGAGGCTGTTTTCATTATTAATGTCAGAATTTATATCTATGTATGCTGTTCAGTAGTATGAAAGGAAAGAATGCCCTCTGTGTGCTGCTCAACATCACCACCCGATGGTTAACATCTTGACTCAGTTTGGCGGCAACATAACCTTGTAAGCTTAACAAGGGTGTAAAATCAAAAAATGTTTATATCAAATGCATATATAGCCTTGAATATTCACAATAAACCAAAAAAATCAAAATTAACATTATCGTTTTTCCAAACAGACTGCACAGATATTTTCCTTAAGTGCCCAAAATGGAAAGAGGAAAAATTGTGCCAGGAGTTTGAATTGAGGGAATATTTAAAATACGGATGTGCCAAAACATGCAGGTTCTGCAGTAAGTATTAATCGAAATTCATCAACTTCGTGTTCTTGCTATATTAACAATGTTGTATTATAATCACTTTTGTACTTGACTCTATGTCTCTTTTACATGTCAGCCCACAGCAATTCTTTTTGCTGTTGTTGGACTTTAAAATTGTTAGTGGCTTCTCATTGCATTCAAATCACCCAATTTAAGGTAAGATATTTATAGATTTCGGCGGATTGATTGGATTGCGGATTTCCATGACCAGATTCCAGATTCTACACGCTGGATTCTGCATTGCGTTGATTTGATGAAGGATATGTCACATTTTAAGGTAATCCAAGATATTTATAGATTTCGGCGGATTGATTGGATTGCGGATTTTTATGTCCAGACTCCAAATTCTACACACTGGATTCCACATTCCCTTGATTGAGTAACAGATTCCCATGACTGGACCCCGGATATTACACACCGGATTCCACGTTTCCCTTTGGAAAACGGATTCCAAAGGCTAGATTCCAAAACCTACAGTCCGGATTCCGCATTCGATCCCTTGATTGGATTACGGACTCCCATGAATAGATTCCAGATTCCACATTCTAGATTCTGGCTCCACGACTGAATTTCTGGATACCATCAACTGCTAAAACCTAAATCCTGGATTCCGAAATTGGGATCCCGGACCCCACGCCCGAGGAGCCCTTCCATGACACAATTCACACACGTAGAATGAACGAGACAGTTGTGGCATAAGAGCTGCAAATTAACCGCACACTTGCCTTTTTATGTACTGAAATTGCAGGCTGTCCTACAACGAACTAAAACACGGAGAAACATAAGGCTCACTATTTTTATGTATGTATCTCTGTCAACCTTAAACTTTTTAAAAATCTAGTGACTAGATCGTTGTGCGCATCATAGCGGTTTTTTTGTGGTATGTATACTTAAAGGAATATTTTAGTTTCATTTTACAGGAGGTGAAATTCATATCTCACGTTATACTTCGATTCACAGACTGCCGTGACACGTCTCGTGAGGCACCTTACTGCCCAGACTGGAAAAAGAAAGACTTCTGTAAAATCTACCCAAACCAAATGGACAACTACTGTCCAAAGACGTGCCTACTGTGTGGTAAAAAATACTTTTTGTAACAAATTACGTTTGTTTCTTACTTGGAACGAGGATATGATAACTTTTAGTTTTAGTCAAGTTTTAAGGTGGTTTCAAAATAGCTGTTTATCGTTGATTAACCACAATTGCAGGAATCACTCAAGAAACAGCACAGACCAAGTGTTCACATATGATCACTGTCGATCGCAGCTATCGGTTAAAACTGAGTCAGCGACTTTTATTTCAGCGGTAATACAAAATTAATGTACCACTACATGTAGTCATCCAACATCGACGCGATTGATGAAAAACTTTTGTTCGGTGTAAATATTCTGTTCACATATAATCTCAGCCGATTGCAGGCGCTCGAAGATGGTTCTATTCAGCGGTCACATGATCGCACACGAGCGCAGAGCAGGTCACATATAATCTTATCCTATCGCACTTGATCGTGGGCGATCGAACGTGATCGTCTGCGATTATATGTGAACCAGGTTTAGCTGCATTCAGATGGATGTGGTATTGTAACAATCTTAAATCTAAATATGATACACATCTTGACGCATTTTACTTGACTTACGTTACTTGCTATTGTGATAAAACGAAAATGTTTCTAAAATTTGTACATAAATTGAATTATCTCCATTTCATTTAAATCATACGAATCTAAAAAGACTGTTGAAGCTGACTACGTTTGAGTGTCGAAAAAAGTCATGCCTTGTCTTTGCAATGCCTTTGCTACTACCTGTGATTAGCTAACTGTAGCTAGTTCGAGCGGTGATTATTTAGTAAAGACAAGACAGGAGCACTTGTCGCACGTCTCAAGAGTTTTACAAAGACTGTGATTAGCTAACTGTAGCTATTTCGAGCGGTGATTGTCTTGTGTTTGTTATGCCTTCTGGTTGCTTGAATAAAGTGTCATGTTTTGTGTTTGCTGTTCCTCCTGATTGGTTGAATATCGTGTCATGTCTTGTGTTTGCTTTGCCTCTTGATTGGTTGAATATCGTGTCATGTCTTGCCTTTGCTGTGGCTCCTGATTGGTTGAATATTGTGTTGTGTCTAGTTTTTGCTGTTCCTCCTGATTGGTTGAATATTGTGTCATGTCTAGTGTTTTTGCTTTTTTGACTTTGTCTATGTCTATGAGTAATTTCACAGTACTAGTTAAATGGTTTTGACATGCCTAACCCCTTCTAGTCTTGAAAAAAGTTTAGCTCTGAAAGTATTTCCTGACTCTCGGAAGAAACCTTCTAAAATGAGGCATAATCCAAAAATATGCAAAAGGATCTGCGCATGAGCTCAACAGTGACATTGTCTGCATGTAGGCCAATGCTTTCTTTCTGTTTGGCGAAGTTAGAGCGGGAGAAAAGACGAAAGGCAACCAGCAGATGAAAAAGCAACCCAAAATTAGCCCAATTGTTTTAGTTGTTTTTTTCTCTTTTATCTGATATGCTGTCGTTGACTGTTTCTGGTTTTCGTTTTCGGTGTTGGCGCGGCCAGCGTGGTCCAAAGCTTGGACTTGACTCGTTCTGACGGATTCCGTCTTTGGATCAGGTATTGGTGCAATACGCCTTAGCGACCTGGCCTTGTTGCAAATCACGTGATTTAACCTAGTCTTTCTGCGCACTGTGATATAAATCCGTAAATACACTAGTGTAATTATTGTTCCTACAACGAAAATATAATAAGGTCCAACCGAGCGTTGAATTGTGTTTGTATTGACGAGAACGGTCATCACTGTGGCAACTGCCCAAGAGCCAATCAGAGCCGCCCATACTCGGCCCTCCGTCAGTAAGATATAGTACTTCAGAGGGTGATATATCGCCGTAAATCGTTCGAATGTCACTGCTACCAAATTGTTAAGCGTTCCAAAAATAAAGAAAAACGAAAAAGCTGATAATACTTTTGTCAATTTTCCAACCACTAACGAATGGATGAACAGAGGCTGGCAAACGATGCAACTCAGAAAATCCATAACGCTCAGGCTAGCTACGAAGTAGTTTGTTAATGTTCGAAGTTGTCGGCTTCGGTAAATTGTGAAAATGATTACAGCATTAGCGAGAGCTCCACACAACGCCGAAATTGCGTTTATAACCAGCAATAAAATATTTTCCGAAAAGGATATGTCAATTTCCATTTCAGTAAATGAACTCAGAACCATTTGCTTTGTTATGTAAGTATTTCATAACCAATGGTTTCATCAATAATTTTGGTTTCGCAAGGCCGACTGTTATCACTCTGCAGTCCACTGAAAACGCGATCACTCGTTCCAGAATGAAAGCTAAATCAAGTTGCACATGAACAGAAGTCTTTTCTGTTAGAGCATTGAGTGCCGAGTGTTTCTTTTTGACAAAGCAGCAACAGTAAATAGCAATGAGTCATTTCATTTAATAAAATTTAGCAAATAAGCAAAGAAAACTTGACAACTGTACCTTCAAACTCATAAAGCCAAGTAATACCTGTCGATTATATCAAACTCATCAAAATTTTGACGAGTCAGTACACCGAAAAACTTATTTAAACATAAAACTGAGGTAAATTTTATTTTCAGGCTATAAAAGCTGAAATGTCAAGTACAAGAAGTACAAGATACAGCGTGCATTTTCACGAGATGATAAGAAAAAAACCTAAAAGGTTATAATGTGAGTGTAAGGAGAAGCCTGTGAAGACTTCCACATGTCAAGATTTTCCGAGATTTCAGAGCTTGACAATCCAAACTTGTCCTCGTGAAAATACACCCATATTAAACGTTATCAATCTATCAAAAACCAGGACCGGCTAACAATTTCAAATAAAACAAAACGAAAGTAATTCCGAATAACGTTAGTTTCATGACTTAATATTTAAGTTCACTGAAACTGATAATATAAAGGAAAAAAAATACTATATCTCGATATTCTTACAATATCATCATCAGGTACATAAATTTAAACTGAGTGCAGTAGCAGAATTAAATAGGTATGAAGTAACTTTTCTTTAAATTATCAGTTTCAGTGAACTTAAATATTAAGTCATGAAACTACCGTTATTCGGAATTACTATCGTTTTAAACGTTATCGACCAGGAAGTTTTGTGATATGGTTTTTGGCATTTGTCCAACTTTAATTAAAAAGGACGAATCATAACAGTTTAGTTGTGAAATCTAATTTTTGAGCTTTTTTCGTTTTGGCACAGACATCCTGGGCCATCCTGGTTCGTGTCAGACAACAATTCCGGTACAATAATAAAATCAGTTCAGTAAAACAGAAACTTGTTTTGTACTTAATTTGTAGTAATTGAATGTTCGAAGTGCTCTAGGAAAAAAACATTGCTGTTAGGTAATTTCTTTTCCTGTCCAAATGTAGGTGAATCTTTGTTTACATTTTTTGCCTCATTAGCACACGCACTCTTCTTTCTAATTCAGCTATAAAAACAAACCTCCTGAATAATGAAATGGTTCTGCAAAACAAACTTAGACTGACATGCTGAGTATTTTTTCCGCGATGTGTTTTACTTAAAAATTGGAAATTTTACAACGAATGTATGGCTCATCATCGTTCTTGCCACCCAGCTGTTTTGCGGTTTTTAAACAGTGATTTTTACTTTAAAACTACACACATAGAACTGAAAGTTCAGTCATTCATTTCACTTGACAAGCTTTCTTAAGTTTTAAAGTCAGCTGTGGTTTATCTTTGTTCTCAGTTCTCGGACTAAAGTTGTATGCTAATGAAGCAGAATGTAAAGAATGACGTCAGCAAAGATTCGTTATCTAACGCCTACTCTGGGCATGGGACACAAAATTGCCCTAACTTAAAGCGACTTTAGGAAACTTTTAAAATCGTTGTGAGACGAGTTGCACGTATCACGCCACCTATGAAACAAAAGATTTGATTGGTTCTTACCAAACTCTATTGTTTATAAGCGAATCCAAAGTGACAATTTTGTGAGTAAATACTGAATTAACCATTTTTGCTCTGAATTAACTCTTATTTGCACTGTGTTTACAAAAAAAAGCACTGCACTTGGCCTATCAGAGTCAAGTAATTTTGTTATTTATATTATTAACTTATTAAAAAATACTGCAAAACCCGATGTTTATAGTAACTTTGTGGCAAGTCATCGAGTGCTACATGATCGAAGCTACTGTAAGACTCAGAAAAGTTTGCTTCTAATGTTGTTGCCTTAATGAAATAGTACACTGAGTCGTTATTGGTAAGCCTGTAGTGACATGACATGTCATATCCTGGCCACCCCTTTGCTGCTTCCGACATTTGGGACCGTTAACGTTGGTTCAATTTCAGTTGCCGACCGACCAACCGACCCACTTTTGGCTGAGTCGATCAACGAGAATATAAGCAGTATAGCGTCATAACTTTTTTCCATCTTGATATTTGACATATTCTTATTTATTTTATTCATACTTTCAGATCGTCGGCTCATTATTTGTTAGATTCAGTGTTTTGTATCAGAGTGTAAACTTAGCGGAATTCGAACGTGCGTATAGTAGCTGGTCAAATTGTTAAATTTTGTATACTTTATCAAAAAACTATATATCATAGACCCCAAGTGATCGCCGTAGGCGGGTCCGGCCCCCATTTGAAACTTGAAATCCGCAGCCCTGAATAAAACTTGCAGCATTGCACTATTTGTAATTCCGCCGCCACAGTTTTTCTAATTATCAATCGCCGGATTGAGCATAACAGCGGCTAATGCTGACCATACTTCCCAGTAATAGACTATGAAAAATTGGTGTTAAAAATGGAGAAATTGGCCATTTTAGAGGCCCTCATTTTCAAAATTTTCTCCTAGCCCCCCTCGCCCCCAGAAATTCGCCGGCGGCACTCATTAACTTTTTTCTCCCGTTCCCCGCTTGCTGAGTGAGGTTGAGCTGCGTTAAGACTCCTAAAACGTAGCGTATGTGATATTACAGATTTATAAAAGTTTCCTCAAACAAGCAAAACTCATGTTTAGCAACCCAACTTCTGTTAATAATTTTGCCTTTCTCAAAAATTTTCTTTTTGCTCTTCCCCCCTCCCCCCTCCCCCCTCCCTAAATTTTGGAACTGGCTACGCCTTTATAAATGTCTTACTACTAAAATTATTTCACTTGCTCTCCCTATAATAAACACGTACTTTCCTCGCTGTGTGGTGCGAAGAGTACGACAACAGGAGACAGAGCTTTTGCTGTTTCTGCGTCAGTTCTATGAAACGCTCTTTTGCCAACTTTAAACAACGAGGGTTAGTATTTGAGTTTTATTGCGCACATTCGGGTAGATATCCATGTGATAAATAATGTTAATAGGACTGAGTGGAGTCCAATTCGGTCTGTATTCATATAAGTGATTAACAAATCCGATTTGTTAATCACGAGTAAAATTACAGACAGAATTGGACGACACAAATTCCTGTTACCATTTAATCAAAATCATTACAATTTCCGAAAAACAAAAAAGTCTAATTCGAAAATTAGTCCTTTTAAAAATAGCAATTTATAATATTATGGGGAAAATATCTCCAGTAGAGACACTATCTAAAGTTGCCAATTCCTCCATTCTTGAAAAGGCCCCAGTTTTGAAGGGTAAGTTGTTAAATTGCTGTAGTGATTGTAATCAATGTTGAAAGGACTTAAAATGATTGGCTTATGTAACTGTCCGATTACAGGTGTCCGATTACAGCCAACTGTCCGCTTATACTGTCCGATTACAATTTTGCAGATTAATTAGTGCAAAATACAGCAGTTTATGCACCAATCACATTTGAGAAAATTGTAAATGATAATGCCAATTAAACCGTGAATGAAAACGAGATCAGTAAAAAAGCCATATTAGTGAAGTGATATGATATCACTTTACGGTAAAATGGTCCAATGAAAAAGCCCAATGTAAACATTTGTAACCAATCACAATGCTTGTATTACTGTCGCAAGCTTTGCGACGTACGATTCCCGCCATTTTTCAAACAATGAAGCATGGCTTCAAACTTGCGATTCATTTTATTTTCGAAAGATGTTATTTATGTTTCTTACATGGAAATTAGAGCAGCAAGACCTCGGAAATTGGGACCTTTGTTTGTTTAAGACTTTTTTAAGTCATAAAAGCGAAAAACAACCAGAAGAATGCACCAAATGAGTGAAGAGATCTAGGTAAGTTGTGTTGATACCTTCGTTGAATCGCTTTAGTGTCACTGTGTTGTTTCATCTGCCCTAAATTACGCATTAACAATTGCGGACTCACACTTTCGTGACATGATACAAAAAATTTGCGGAAAAAATGTTCCCTATATGTTTCATATTAAGTGATTACAAGATGGTAGCAATTTCAAAAATTTGATTTAAAAGAAAAGTTGCCTCCTCGGTTTGTCTCACCGTTTTGTAGCTCAAAATTAACAAGAGACAGATGAAAGAAAGTCAGATTGTGAATGAAAATCTTCTGTAATGATAAAAATAGTTGCGAACCCATGCACGGCATTGATCAATGGTGGTTATAGGACTTTGCGTGAATTAAACATGATGATAAATATGAATTTTTACGGTTTGAACGTGGAATTATAATAAAAGCATTTGATTGCTGCATAAAATAGAACCAAATTATAATTTTGGCAGTGGTTGCAGCAACTTTGAAGAGAATGGCATCATGTAAAAATCTCATTCGCGCCAGCTACAATGATTTTTGGATTGCTGCAAAAAAATTGCTTTGGCAATTCTTTTACGTGAAACTATTTTTTATACAATTGATCTTTCTGTCTATCGCTTACACGCTTTTTTTAAATAAAAACAATTTTATAAGGACAACAAAGCTAAAATTTTTTGTTACTCAGAGCAAATTACATCAAGACCTCAAAGCTTATCGTTTACAAATACAGAATATATTCAGTTCATGTACTAGACGTAACATTTCATTGTAAAATGCTGCAATTTTTTGTTTCAAGACTTTTCGGCCAAAAGCAAAGTCAAAACGGAGTGAACGCGAACAGATTCCGAATTCTGAAGAACAATTTAAGATCCGAAATGAGGCTCAATCTGCGAAATAATTAAGAACGTTGAAGCTCGACCAAAATTTACTGCTTCAGTCTTTTAAAAATACACACGAAAAGATAACTGCGTGTAGTTTTAATAACCGCATGCAGTTTGTTTGTATAAAATAAGGTTTGTTTGCTTATAATGTAGTTGTCACATTATACAGTGAAGCGAAACTTATCGGTTTGGAAAGAGAGAATTTTAAAATTCTAAATTCTTCCTGAAAATTTACTTTTTGTTAAGGCGATACACAACCAACACTCATCGAATGAGTTTGGGTTTTACCATCAAAATTTGACAAAATTCTCAAAATTCTTTGTCTGTTGGCTCTAAGAGGAGCGTCAAAGTAGCATATCGCAATACAGTTGCAACCACTTCTCGTCCTTATGTCAATAATGGCGCTAAGCGCTTCCGAACCATCTCATCTCTTCCAGGCACAAAGCGATTTGACTACTGTTGACTCCGAAAGTGCAGACATTATCCAAGATGAAGGATTTCTTATTACGGAAATCCGTGGCAGAAAAATTCTCGAAGTAATTGAGAAAGTGCATCGAGACAGCGCCGACTGTAAACTTGCAAGACAGCTAAATGAGCTGCCACGATTGGACCTTGAGTTTACAGATTCAAACTACGCCGACCAAGTCCGTGTGGCGGTGCAAACATCGAATATTCTATCAGATCTGCTACCAACCGGATCTAGCCGGGAAATATCAAACATAACAACTGGTCAATCTGTACTCGAAACTCATAAAGAAGTTTTGTATTCCTTGGTGAGGAGCAACGTCGAAGTGGATAAACGCCTTCTTGGCTCGGGCATTGTGTTTAACATAAATACTTATCGTAACTTTACATACTTCGCTCCATACGCCTTTAGAGACACAAACGATAAAACAGTTCGAGTGAAAGATCTCTCAACAACATGGAGTGTCATGCATCCACTCTGGTTAAATTATGTTCATAATGTCACTCGGGGAAAAACTTTCCATCGAGAGATGAGTAGATTCACTCATCGCCACAATAGCAGCAGTGATGGAACAACTTGGAACGTTTCGCATCCTTTCGTTACACCGAAGGACGGGTTATGGACTCAGCCCTACTTTGACTGCGGAGCATCCAAGGTGTGGCAGATCACATACACAGTGCCATTTGTAGGAAGTTTTGCTGTATCTGAGGACGACACTTTCATGTAAGTAGAATATAAATTCTGCCCATGTGTATTTGTAAACCAAATTGTCTAACAATATTAATAAGTAAAACAAATATCGCGTCAAACTAAATTCATCCTTCCTTCAATTCAGCCATTCTGTTCATCCTTCCTTCAATTCAGCCGTTCTGTTCATCCCTCCTTCAATTCAGCCATTCTGTTCATCCCTCCTTCATTCAGCCATTCCGTGCATCCTTCCTTCAATTCAGCCATTCCGTTCATCTTTCCTTCAATTCAGCCATTCTGTTTATCCTTCCTTCAATTCAGCACTTCTGTTCATCCTTCCTTCAATTCAGGCATTCTGTTCATCCTTCCTTCAATTCAGCCATTCTGTTCATCCTTCCTTCAATTCAGCTATTCCGTTCATCCTTCCTTCAACTCTTCACCCTTGTCTTTCATTGAAACTAATTCTAATCCATTGTTCTCAACAATTATGACACGACTCATTTTCAAGGAACAAAGGGTGCAATTGGAAAAATTGGAAGCCCAATTTTTTTTTCTTCAGGGAAGTTCGATATTATCCTGTCCCTGTAATCGTCATCTTTTAATCCTGAATTACCCATGAGGCGAGAGTCCATGTGGCAGAATCCGGAAACACAAATCCAGCAAAATTTCAGTGTTGAAATCCGGAATACAAAATTGTGGAATCCACAATCCAGGTTTTTTTTTTGGATTCCAACAATCTCTGAATTCGGAAGCCATGTAATTGGCATCAGGAATTTGAAGAGGTGAAATCCGAAATCATGAGAGGTAAATTTGGACCGGATCCAGAGGAGTAAATTCAGAATCCAGAATTCAGATTAGTGGAAATCGAAATCTAAAAGGATGTAATCTGGAATCCAGAAGGGTGATATTCTAAGTCCGGGGCGAAGGGGCGAAAATCGGAATCCATGCAGGGAGATGGACAGGGAAGAAATTCCCGAACTCAAAAGCCCTGTGAATTCTTCTACACGAAACGATACCTGAAGAGAACGTTCGTTATGGGCTATCAAGCCAAAGAAAGAGGTTTTTAGTAGTTATGGAATTTATAACTGGTTCTTGTACGTTTCTTTCTTAACTTTATTTGAACCGATTTAGAGTGAAATATGACAAACTATATTTATTAAGATTATCTCAAGTATCTGTTCATCATACAGGAGTAACAAGACGGAATCTTCGGACATTCATACTTAGTGACGAGTAGTTGCAAGTTCTGGTGTCCATTTTCTTCCAGAGGCTTTGAGAAAAGCCTGGAAACAAGAATTTTTAGACACAAATTTTAGAAAAAAACACTCAGTAATTCGCCCGCTAACGTCGGATCTTTGAAAAATCGTGTCGATAAGAAATGTTTTAAAAACCTGAATGTAAAGATAAGTATTTGACACAACGTTAATAAAATGTTTAGAAATACTACCGGCTGGTCAAACCAACCTTCTTCCGAAGAAGAAGAATATAGTATTTTTAAACATTTTATTAACGTTGTGTCGAATTTCTATGTTTACATACAGTGTTTTTTAAAAACAAATTCCAGCATGGCGGCTTTGTGAGGTTTTATAAGACTCGTGTATTATGGGTGATATTTGAGTGGCTGAGGTCTAGGAGAAACAGAACGAATAAAAATTCCCCAGAGGTAGAGAACGTTTGGGTAAGATAAGTTTGTTGTTAGCTCCCTTTTACATGGCTCACTGTTTTCGTTTCTTCCTTCTGCGGTCTACCTTTGCAGTTAAGTTGTCCTCCATTTGTCTTCTACAGCTGTGCAATCATGTCGCACCTCATTCCACCTTTAAGCCTAGTTCACATATAGTCGCAGACGATCGCATTCGATCGCGCACGATCGTGTGTGATCATCTGCGATCGGGTGCGATTATATGTGAACAAAATATTTACACCGAGCAAAAGTTGTTCATCAAAGAATCGCGTCTATGCAGTGCTACATTTGTATTACCGCTGAAATAAAAGTCGCTGACTCATTTTTAACCGATAGGTGCCATCGACAGCGATCAGATGTGAACACTTGGTCTCTGCTGTTCGCCTAAATGATTTCTGCGATTGTGCGATCGCCTGCGATTGTCTGCGATTACATGTGAATCAGGCCTTATGAAAAGATAGTGCATTGATTTTACAGCAAAACAGACTGTTGTCGTTAAGTAGTTGTGTGACTGTTGAGACACTGTTGTCACAACTCATATCTAAGCTGTTCATATAGTTCTAATGGATTCAACAAGCATTTTAGATAATAACACAAGAAAGAGAGGCCTTTTGTATTCATTCCTAAAATCCATACAAAGCTTCTTTATTTCTTTTTGCTTTGTACCCGATTATGATTACTGTCTCAGATCCTCGATTTGTTTACACCGTTGAACCAAAACTTCATAATATGTAATTATTGTTAAACGCTCTCGATTGTTTTTTCAAGAGAGAACGCGGTAGTGACCTTTGTAACTTAATCTCAATTATGAACTTTGTACAATCACTCTTATATTAGTTTTTTTTATTTACTTGAAGAACTCTCAATTTATTAATAGCTCTATTTTTATCGTGAAACCAGCTCTTTTCAGTTAATTAGTTTGTCAGATCTTTTTTTAACATTGTTTACTTAAACTTTATTACGTAACTTATTACACAATCAAAACTGCAACAGAAATGAATAATATTTCATTTCAACGTGATTTTAGTCTTATTATATAATGTGTGCTTGCAATTTCCTGAGCAAACAGTGTAACTCCCATATGTCAGAGCAAAAATTAATCTGTTATGTAAGTGTCAGAATTTTGTATATTAATGAGTTGAATAGGTTTTATCGAGACGGACTTTCTTAAACCAATAGAAATTCCATTTTCACCACGGAAAAATCGTGTTTGCTTTTCGTGTGTACGTGTCTCTATGCGGCGGTTTGCTTTAAGGAGAAGAAATGCGCTGCCTAAGGATTTTATCTTTCTTGGTGTTTTTCAAAGTATGTTCTGCAGGAGACTTGGCTTTCGAAAGTCAGTTTGCAAACTTATTTGAAGATGATGCGTCAGTTGTGAATCCATCTCGTCCTCCTGTGGTTGACGATAGGCCGGGAGCATTCGACATGACTGCCCGCGCAGCACTGGACATCATTGATAAAGTGCACAAACAGGAAGAAGACTGCAAGAAAATGTTAGCTACAAGAGGGTTAAAGCTCTTAAACATCCGATATCAAAACACAGAATACAGGAGGCAGGCGGAAATAGCCATCAGAACTGCAAATATCATATCAGACCTGCTCCCTACTGGCACAAGAGCTGTTTTGAACACTCCTCAGCCCACGAAGTCAGTAGTGGCTACGAATGTCGACCTTCTCTACTCGTTAGTCAGGGGTAATGTTGAAAGTGAAAAACTCATCTTTGGATCCGCCATCATGTTTGACAAATACATCTATCCAAATTACACCGGAGTCTATAAATATTTCGCACCCTACGCGTATAGAAGCTTAAACAGTCCTTTCATAAAGGTTAAGGATCTTTCTACGACATGGAGTTATCTGCATGAAGCTTTCATTGCATTTGTTAAAAGGAAAACTGACAACAGAGCTTTCCCAGTGCGGACAACATATTTTATCCCGCGCTACAACATGTCGACTGATTATGCTCCTATCAAAACAAACCATACTTTTGTGGAGTTAATCGACGGTTTATGGTCGAGACCCTACTACGAATGCACAACTTCCCGTGCATGGCAGGTCACTTTCACAGCACCAATACTAGGAAACTGGCAGAAAGGCCTCCCACTAAAATACCTGTAAGTTTCCCGAATTCTTTTGTTCTTTTCGTTGATGAAATGGTGATCGCTTCCCTTGTTCCCCGGTTCACTGTTTTCTGCCATCGATGTGCACAAAGTATTACAATCAAATGTAATGCAATGCAATGCGATACAATGCTTTCAAATCAAATACAACGCAATTTTGCTATGCTTTCAAATGTCGCATTTTTGTTTGAATTCTGGTTCACTCTAAAATATTCCGTTAGACATGACCTACAAATTTTAATTGAGTACGATGATTTAAAACTAGTTGCTAATTGTATGTTTTTATTGGAATTTTGTTTTGTTCTTTTAATCTGCAGAGGCTTTTTATTCTCGTTCACTCTCGATATGATATGATATGATATGATATGATATAACTTTACCTCTATTGCTCTAATATCAAAAATGAAATTATTCTAATAGTATTCTAATAGAATAATTTAATTTTCAATAAAACTAAATAAGATTATGATGACATCTTTTTGCGGCTGAATTGTTAGCAAAGCTCCAAATACTGAGTATCAAACATTCTGTTATTGCTCAAAGAAAATTTTTAAATTGCAGTTCTGAACTATCTTGTTCCGACAGTAATGAACTACGTCAAGTAGTTGCGTTAGTTATGTTATCTATTTTATTAAAACATTTGTGTCGCTGTATTTGTTTTCAAACTAGCGAAAAATTGGAGTGACGGTAATATGAGTTCGAGTTCGAGTTGAGTCGAGTAGAGTTCGGGTTGACCTCGAACCTTAGCCTAACCCTAACCCATAATCCGTTACATTTTGTTTTGGAACAACCGGAGGTCAACTCGAACTCATAAATTCCTTTGTTCCGCAAAGTTGTCACTCATCTGAGTTTACTAATGCTAAATCAGTCACACGCATACAGAATCCAAAGGGAAGATTTGCTTATCAAAGTTTGCTAATCGCCCTCTTTGCGGTCCAAGGACTGAATTACGAGGACGCGGGTCAACGAGGTCGAACAGCAAGTATTTTAAGCGCACTCATCACACACAAACATGGGTTACAGACACATACACAATGGCAGCCGCTTAACGGCCCATGTACGACCTTGGAGCTCAGCATCACAGCCAGATGGAATAAGCTGGAAGTCGATTTTTGCTGAGGAAGGGAAACCGGAGTACCCGGAGAAAAACCCCCGGACTAAGGTTGAGATCGACAAATCTCAGCCCACGTGCGGAACTCGGGAGTCAATCACGGGTCGTACAGGTGAGAGGCACGAGTAATGAACGCTACGCCAACCTGATTCTCTCTTGTTTGAATATTATCTACGCTCTAAATGTATTACCTTTTATAATTAAAAAGACGATTTCTAGTTTTCTGGCAGAGCAGGTTGAAGTAATCGGACGCTTCCTCATTAATTATTTGCGTCAATTACATGTTATTTTAGTCTACCTTATTACATGAAATTTTTGCGCCACTTTAATTTCGCCAATTTTTTTTAATCTGTTGACGAATAGCCTCACGTTGCGTTTGTCTTGTAATTGTTGTTTTGCTAGTTTTCGTATGTTACTGAAGAACAACTTTTATATCAAAAAGGCATTGGAGGGAAACGAAATGTCTTGAAGAAAAT
>JAOEJH020095314.1:0-15525 GCA_025448215.2 Palythoa grandis
TGAGGTGAAGTCGACTGAATTCCAGTCTCTCGCGGCCTTGTTTTCGAAATCGAGGTTCGAGCGCACAAGCCCAAAAATCGCACCGCATATAATCGTACCGCGCATGCGCGGGAACGCAAGAACAAAAAGATTAGTTTCCCTGCTCCTGCGTCGCAGCAACAAACCATTAGGGTGTTACTCTCTATATAGTAATATATTTTAATTCAGTAAATAACAAAACATCAAAGAATAAACACAGAGGTCATCAATAGACCATTTTCGAATTCTTCGTTTCCGCTGATTGAAACGACTGCAGATTCATTTTAGCAGGGTTAGCGTCAGTCTGAAGATAAATATTCCTAAATATCAACGTAGTTTTATACTACCTACAACTCTGTGTATTGTTGGAGGTGTGACTTCTCACTTTCTCTCACTTGTGTTTTTGAATATTTAACACAAAAACGAGGCTAACCCTGCTAAAATGAATCTGCAGTCATTTAAATCAGCGGAAACGAAGAATTCGAAAATGGTCTATTAAAACTTCGAAAAGAGATTTTAGCTGTCCTAGTTTCATCAGTATTTTGCCAGTCTGACCCCATTTTGTGCACTTTTTTTGGTTGTCGTACAGTACTTGCAGTAAATCTGGGCGATAAAAGGTTTTTGCGTAATCCGTTATTTGGTCATAAGCAGGCCCGTGATCCGTTATTACGTGACAAAAATGCAATCGTGATCCGTTACAGCTTTAAACTAAGTCCGTTATTCGAAATTCTACTCAAAATCTCTTATCGTGATCCGTTATTGCCTTAAAACTAAGTCCGTGATTCGTAATTCTACCCAAAATCTCTTATCGCGATCCGTTACAGAGTTTAAAATAAGACTGTGATTCATAGTATTTATTCTACCAAAAATCTGTTATCGTGATCCCTTACAGTGTTCAAAATAATACCGTGATTCGTTATCTGGGATCCCCCTTGGGGGTCTGTTACAGGGGGTCAGAGAAACCGAAAACGCTGGATCTTGATTTTTTCACCGCGGACTGACTGCGCTTTCTAGCAAAAATCGAAACCACCATTTTACCGTAAAACTATGATTGCTGTTTATGAATATTTTCTCATTAAAAGATTTAACAATTAACCGCTCATTAAAACGAAAAATAACCGAAAACCCGCTTAACGCGGCACTTCTTTCGTGTACTTGCAAATTCACGCATGCTTCTATAATTCAACATAGCACCCCTGCTCGTTTTCCACTCCATAGTAATTACAAGATTTATTCGCAGTTCTGGACTATACATTCCGATCTTCTTAATACAACGAGGGAGCATACGATTCTTATCGGCCAGCGTGCAACTGTTGAGAGTGCCGAAAATGTCAATGAAAACCAAACGTTGACTGGGTAACTTGCCCTTTCGTAGGCTTAAGTTGTTAAAAAACTATAAATTGGGGCAAAGCGCCGGTAGCCATAAACTATAAATAAGCGATTAAACAGGCATCACAGAGCAATTTACTGTCGCGAAATCAAGGTCAAAAGAGCACACATTCTTAGAGAGAAGTTCATACCCGAAAATTTCCTATTACAAAATAAACTGTTGAGTTGTTTTGAAATCCCCTCTTAGCTACCTGTGAATATCCTGCAATGTCCCCTCTTTCTGCTAACATTTTCAGGTATCCCCACTCACCCCAACCTCCCCTCTCCGCAACAAAATCAATGGCCCACCCTGCACAAAAATATAATGCAGCACCAAAGTCAGGGTTTATGCGCATTTGTACAATCCCCAGCTCACCTTCCAACACTCGGCAGCGTTACACTTACGATAGTAACTTCTAGTATATTAAAACTACATCATCGAAAAACTACATCTAGACAATGTTTCTTTATAAGGTAATACTGCTGAGCCTTGCTAACAAAGGATTAAAACACAGTAGAACTGAAAGATAATCTCATAAAACATTGTTTGTAAGATACTTTCTCAGTCGTTCAAATAACACGCATTTTTTATCGATCGCGATTTTCTTTAATTCTTCTTCAGAAATATTTGCCGAAGATAACTGGGTCATACTCTAATTTTATTTTTTTTTAAATTTAATCCATTTTCACTGCATACTCTGTTATAACCGCCTAACTAGCGAGTGTTTCTATTCCCCCCTCCTCGTCCAGGCCGCGAACCTTTGCAATTTCAGGTGCCCTCCATCTACTCACACCAGCCCCATATATTTCATATATTCCTTGATGCGATAAAGAGTAAAGTTAAACCTGAAATAATTATCGAGAATAAAGTTTCTAAATAAGCGAAGAGTCCGTAATCAAGTGGATAAAACAACCTTGTAGAGTTATGAAAGAGATGGAGAACACACAGTTAAAATAAGTTCATAAAAACGTGATTGCGAAAGATTCAGTAGGATAATAATGGTTAAAGAGGCGAGTCAATTACGACAGACAACGCCCCAAGGGACAAACATTATATGCACTCGTATAGTGAAAACCAACCGAGGTATCAAAGTATATTAAAACAGATCTCATCTTTTAAGTTATAATAATTAGTATTCCCTACAAATGTTTTTGCGTTGTGTTTGCTCGTTGGAGTCAACCGAAAGGCAGGCGATGAATGCGCAGTCATGTCTTGTGGGTTCGGCGAGCACAAAGGCACACATACAATCAACAATTAGATACTGGATTTATGCCCGAGGCAAAAAGCATCAAAGATTGTGTAAACACGGCGTAATAACCGCGAGTTAATTGTTTCAAAAGGTCACCGTGTAAGACCGTTATGCTAAATTAATAGATCAAATTGATTGATGTCATTTAGACCTATTTATTACACACCGCTGCAATTGATTTCAAAAGCAACAGCCAGGCGTCCCGTCGGGCTCTTTATTGCTTTATTTACGTAAGTCTCCAAGAAACAAAGGCGAATACACAAAACACACCGACATAAACGGCCATATGGCTTTCACAACAAGCGCTTAACAGCAAACATGAAAAGTAGATCATAAAATGCGGCTTTATAGTTTAAATTATAGTGATATTGGCAGCTCATGTGCGTCAAAAGACAAAAGGGTCAATACCCTTTTTTTCAACATTGTTTCGATACTTTCTGTGAAAAGAAAAGCAACTGATACGCTAATATATATGGCATATAGAGAAGGTATTAAAACTCTAAAACAATTCTAAACAAATAAAGTCGGTCACACAAAGGATAGACGCGCTAATTTAGTACGACAGTAAACTTTCGTTCTCTGTGATCTATTTACTTTGCTGTTACGAAAGTATTATTTGTGCAAATTTGTTTTTAAATGATAACACTTGATCACATAAAGCGTTTATCGTAATCACTTAAGGTGGCATGAGGTATATTAACTTGTTTGAGCAGGCAATAAACTCATTTAGAAATGTTTTCATTTCAGTCAAAATATGTTCATGCTGTAAGCGAGTCTGGAAGAAATATCACAATAAATTATGTGTTTCAATCACAAAACTAATTTTAGAATAATTATGGTACTGGCGTAGCTATTCACCCACATGACACGTGCTCATGCGCTCAAGAGATGCACCGGCTGGGAAAGAATTACAAAAGCAAAATACACTTATCTCTCACTTTTAAAAATTTGGTGTTTTGAGACACTGCCATCGAAGAACAAACTAAAAAAAAATTCAGGTGTTTAAGTTTCAATTTTTAACCAGTACTGCCACCAACACATGTTATTTATGAAGAGATGCACTCCCTTCAGTATTTTTAGAAGTTATCGCCCAGGAAATCCTGTCTAACTATTAACAATCGACCTTGGAAAAGTCACATCATATTTTGCCCAGTTATTAACGAAGAATGCAAAACCTTCCCTTATGTGCAAATTTTCTATCCAAAAGGCAATGATAAAGTAGACAGCTCAATGAAGAAGACAACTCATGGAATTTAACGAATGTCTTCATTTATTGTTAGTGTAATGATCTGAACTGTGCTGAAACGCTTTCAATTAAAATTCAGGTACCCCCAACTGGGCCCATGCATCATGTAGCTTGAAAAACCCAAGGCTCACGCGGGATGCTTTTGTGTTCCGTTGCAAAGATACACACGGTGTTTATCTTGGGCAATAAGTTAAGAGCCTCGCATTTGTTGCCAGCTATTGTGTGTTTTTTCATTACGTTTATTTAATTACGTTTAGAAAGACTTATTTAATTAAATTGGTGGTTGTAGCAAACACCTTTGTTTCGCTGTGTCAGACAAACACACTAAGTAGAAGGTAAACAAATAGGCCATTTTTAATGGTTTGACTGACAGTTTGTTTCCTTCCGATATCAGTTACGACACAACTGAATTTAACGATCTCAGCTCCATGGCCACAGGCAACTCTCGCTTTCACTCAAAAATCAAAATCAAAAACTGTTGAACGGAGTGTAACATCTAAATATATTGCTATTCAAGAACAAATAAGGTAACATTGTGTTGTTTTTTACGTTAGAATTACATGTAGTTTTAAGAGATACAGGCAGTTTCATGTCCGAAGAATATCATGATAATACAAACATAAATTGACTGAGTATGGGTTCCTTGCACGTTTGTCGTATAACCGTGAGATGATATAGTTTCAATATGTACAAGTGTGGCGGTTAATACGAATTGCTTAAAGATAAACTAAAGTTAAAACTTCCCTGAAAATTTCTCTTTTGTTCCAGCCACTACTGATTCTACTTTAACAGAACTTCCTTACTAAAACGCGAAAGTTCCTTTATTGTTTAATGGCTTTTACACACACAGCACATGGTTTCTCAATTAAAGGTGAATGGGTATCATTTCACACCTATGCAGAATTCCCATTTCATGCAGGTATTTTTTTTTTTTTTAAAAAAAACGAATGTTGGGGCCAGGTGTTCTAAAACTCGAACAAAAACGGTATTGCTTCGTCAATGAAAACTTGCAACAAGAATATCACACCCTCAAATGGTTACCAACAATTAGCCACGAAAAAATTTGGCAAAATGACCAACCGCATTTAGAGTCATTACTTGTTAATATCACCTTTTGCCACATTGCTAAAAACTCTGAAACGGTTTAAAATCACCACACCAATGTCGCTCGTGTGTAGATAAAATAGTACAGCAAGTCGCTTAAGTGTGAAACCTTTCTTGCCATCGACAGAAGGATTAACCCATCCTACTTGATAACACTTTACCGGTTAGTCAAAGTATAACCTGCATCTTGAATTCTAAATTGGGCCTAATCGATCCAATTTAGGTATTGCGTACGTACGCTGTAAATGGGACCTTGTCCCCAAATAATTCACTCTCCATCGCTTATTTCTTCTAATTTCTCAAGCCAAATCTGCAAGACGATTTTTTATATATTTACAGCTCATGTAAAAAAATTAGCACAGAAAAATCTTAATTATTCTTAAATGCTTTAGCAAATGTAGTTAGATTGATGGTTGATGAGAAATCTTAAGTATTTTAATGAAGGTTTAAATATAATGATTTGACTGCAATCTATGCATGGACGATGTTCCTAATCTATATTTATTTTCCAATGAAAACCTTGTTACAGATTTACGAAAACATATCACCCTTACCTGCATTTAGTTAGATAAAAATGTTTTTTTTTCCACACTCCCTTTGGGGTGCTTTGCAATGGCAATGATAACACGATTCTCCAGACATTTTCTCTATTTTTGTTAAAAAGTGCAACCTCCCACAGTATCACTTCTTTCGATACAAGCTGAGCCCAAATTAGGGTACTGTACTGTGAAATGAAATTGGAACAAAAGTCGAAACCAATATTTAATATCTCTAGAAAATTCAGAAAAAAGAGCTGGCTTTATACAAGGTTTGCAAGGTCAATATCAACGCTGTTATTCTAGAAAGATCTGTTTCATTAAAATGATTGTTTACACTACATTTTGGATCGATATGGTGAAATAAGACAAAGTAAACCAGATGGAAGGCTACTCGACTTAAACTCATTTATTGCTTAATTTCATATCCTATGCAAAGATTAACCATTAACAAATACTAAAGATTTTGTGGCTGTGTTTGTTTTGCAGTTTTTCAGACAAATTAACCCGCAAACAGCAAATAAGGCATACGCGAAAAAAAAAATCTAAATACAAAATTTTGCTTTGCTCGGTAGTTCGATAACGTACAGACGTGAGATACTAGTCAATTCGCTGCGTGTTTAACAGCGTGACATGTTAAGAGTGTGTTACAATTCCAGCAAAGTCAACAAAGTGCTACTTGTGGGTACTCGGAGTTAAATATAATGACGAGAAATGTTAGTGATGGACCGATCTATCACACTGCATGAGCTTGGTTACAAACCCTTCACTTATAACCAAATCCCTGTAATATACACTGTGCTAAATTAAAAGATGAACTGAATTAAGTAAAAGATTCTGTTTGAAAGTATCTGGTTAATAATGAGGCATTGTAATATACATTAAAGCTATCCCTTGCTGCGTGAACCAAAACCGGGAGTGTAACACCGCAACTTCTCATTTTGATGTCATCTGCTACAGGATTCCTTTGGGTTCTGTTTCGTTTCCAAATGAACGGAAAACACAAATAAAGAAAAGTTCTGAATCCTTAAACAAAGGTCAAGCTTTTAATAATTGATAGTTATCCCGAAGACTGGGAAAGTTTTCTCTCTTTGCCTGATTAATCTGGCCTGATTCACAAGGAACAAAGATCTGCCGGTGAAGCTGATAGCTGCAGGGCAAGAGATAAAAATCTCTTTCAAAGTCTCAACAATGTCTTTAGTCTTCTGATTCCTAACGTATGTATATTAAAACCGTTAACGAAGGATAATTTACCGCCACAGATTCAACAACATGAATAGAACTGAAATTGCTCCATGTATGTTACTTATTACTTAGTAATGTAGCAGAAGAGACTGCTGTTTTTTCTCAAAGGCGTCTTGCAAGATACATCATTTTGCCTTTGGTGCAAAAAGTGACTTCTTCAAGCTCTAATATCATCCAAAAGTGTGTTATAGTAATAATTCTGTTGTTTCTGCGATATTTTTTATTCACCTTCAAATTAAGAATAAAATAATCTAAAAAGTAAATTCTCAAGTAATTTCAGAGTTCAATACAATTCAGGTTATTTCTTTTAGAAACATTTTGATGTTCTTAAACAGTTTTATATGATTACGGCGTGCAAAAAATAAAGGTTATTTTATAGTGCTGAAGTGAGGCCAATGGTTGCTGGGCCGTTCGTATAACAGATAATAGTTTACAGATAAACTATAGAAAAATTCTCAAAAGGCAAGAAATGAACCATTTCAGGTTACCAACACGATGGGTAATGACGCTTTCAAGAGAGGTGTTTAAGTCATAGCGAACAAGTAAACAAACGAAAATCACTGGATATTACATATTTTCCACTGTAGATCCTATTTGAATCTGTGCCAACCAAAATTCTGAAAGTTAAGCTCCAATCCTAAAAAAATTTCTCTCAAAACAATAGTTTCAAAATGCATAACAATGAATTAATTTTAACAACTTTAGCTGGACAGGCCAGCAAAACTGAATTCTAGTTACTGGATCGGAATGGCTGATTACAAAAACAGTTTCTGATGGTACAAGGCGTTCTGGAAAAATGGTGCTTAGCATTATCGTGAAAAAAAAACCAAGAATCGATATTTTTGTAGCAGATTAAAACAAAGTAAATCTTTCCGAGGGCACCTAGCATTAAATACAAAGGCAGCTACAGGAAGTAGAACTTTATTAAAAACAGTGGCTCAACAATTTGGGTTAAAATGCTTCCACATGCAATTGCATTCCAGATGAATGAAAACTTGATATCACTGAAATCCTAATACAGTCAAAAATAGCAAACAGCTAGTTACTCTAACTACATCCTTTGACCACGATAGTGTTTAAACAAACTCTTAGTTATGTCTTAGATTCATGGGGAATCGGTTAAGTTTTCAGCCTTAAAATAGAAACAAAATTGAAAGTCGGTTTCGCCCCTTGTGCACAGAGTAAAGTAGTGATAAAGCCTAAAGATCAGAAATAATGGTATCAGTTCTGTTTGCACTAAATGTGATTAGAAAAAACAAATATTGTACAGGTTTGTACAAAACACAAGACATATTGCAAAATCAGACGTCTAACCGCTTTTCAAGTCCAAAACATAATTTCTTTAACAACTACATCTATTTCTACCAGTGGGCTGTTTCAAAGCTAAAGGTAAGCTCAATAAATGAAGGACACTTGCACTGACTACATTAGCAACAGCAAAGTCGAAAGTTTACTTGTTATATTTAGCTTGCTTTTTTAAATCTTTACAACAGTTTATTTAGTGAGCCACAATTTCAAACAGTTCCGCTTACTTCCGTTGTGTGTAAACTTTATCGGTAAACCGGATTCTGACCTCCCGGGAAGTTGCTCTTTAGTCAAAATCAAACAAAGAGATTTCTGTTCAGACAGAGTCAGAGAAATACCGTTTCATACGTGTTCAAAGAACATTGTAGTGTGAAAACAAACAGTTTTAACTTTATTTAAGTACCAAAGCAGTTCCAAAATCATCTGTGTATCGATGGAACTATAACAAATAATAAAATGACCTTCTTGTTCACATTACTTTAAATATATTAAGCTAACATAATATATTGTATATCATTTATTAAGAACATTACTATAGATTTCCCACCAGTTGATAGGTACAATATTTCAGCTACCAAACTTTAAAATTGAAAATGGTTCTTTAAATAACCTAAACAAGGTTGTCAGTTTTTTCTTAAAATAATTTGTCCAAAATTAAATTTGTTCTCAGTTCTATTAGATACGTGTGTTATAAGCTATGCTACAACAACCGATCAAATACCACAGCCATGTCACATTTGGAATAAATACTACATATGAGAAACGGATTTGTTCTTCGGTCTTGCTACCTAACTCTTCATATTCTTTCAAATATTTACAGAATACCTCGCCTATGAACATAGATTGTTATCGAGGGTTTAAGCTAAACACTCATTTTTACAACTAAACTATTACTTTCGTTCAAGTCGATATTAAATATTGTTTGAATTGAAATGAATATCCACATTTAGCTTTGTCTTTGTAAATTACTTTGTTTCCTTTTGAAAAGGAAACCATTTCATCTTTGGTTAAGTTTTAAGAAGAATGATAGCTGAGTGTATTAAGCCTGCTTCAGTTCTCTTTGGAATTCTTACAGAAAATATATCTTCTGTTTTACTATAAAAGAAAAACAAATAACTTAATTGTTCGCAAATGTTTCTTGCTAAAAGACATGTTTTGCAAAAATTGAATAGTAATATGGAATTGAAACATTTGTAAAAGAAAGAAAGAAAGAAATTAAAATGAGCAAAGTTTTGGGAACTGTTTTGAGTTATGATTAAGCAGAGTATCCATGCCTTAAGTTATTTTCAGATAAATATCACAGAGAGCGGCATGAAGCTGGTCTAAACCTTTGTAGCGTCCCTATCTAATATTTATTTCAATCATAAACAATATTCCTTATAATCAAAACTTTAGGAGATTTTACTGCGTGTGCCATCAAGAAGATTCCTTTGGCGATTTTGGAATATTCGAGGATTCTTGCTTGAACATCTGTTTTGTGAAAGTGAAAGACTCACATATGCCCGTAAGTAGCATGTGGTCGTGCAAGCACATACGGCAAAGCAGTGCTGGATAGTCCTGGTGAATGATAATAATGCATCTGTGAGCTGCAAAAATAATTAGGATGGCTATAAGAAGCAACACTTGGCGGATGAGGAAGAGAAGGCCGCGTTGGCGCTGTCGCATCCATTCCCGGATTCTGTTTCTTCCATTTCGTGCGGCGGTTTTGGAACCAGATTTTCACCTGGGTTTCTGTAAGACTTAGCGACATTGCAAGATTGAGCCTTTCGCACACAGATAAGTATCTCGTGGTTTTGAACTTATTTTCAAGTGCGACTAATTGTTCGTAAGTGAAAGCAGTTCTCGCTCGCCTGGGCTTGCCTTCTCTCGATCCTCTTTCGCTTGATCGTTTTCTTTTGGACTTTGAAATTATACATTTGTTGTTTTCTTCAGCTTCTGTGCTACAGCAGTCTTGAAGCATCAGATCGGAATTGTTTTCTTCCTCTGCGAGTGAAATAAAAGGGACTAGTTTAGCTACTCCGCGAATGTTATTTCAGATGCACCTCTTAAGTGGGTAGCAAGACAAATTCAAATAGAACGGGTTTCAATTAAATGCCAATAGCGCTCGATTTTCTACTGCTGTGCTGGTGTTGATCCTAAACCTAAGCTATTTACAGCTGCGACATCGGCACTGCTGCAAAATGATGCAACGAAATTTTAAGCACACGTTTATAGAATATTAACTGTTTCTTAGTGTAAAGGCTTGTTAGGTTAAACGGCTGCTAATGTTATTCGGCCGAGTCCTGTAAGAAGAGATTAAGCGATGTGGAATTGGTTTTTTGTCCAAGCGGTTTGACATGACTTTTTATCATGCGTTTGTTTAAGACTATAATAACTAAATAAGTTTTAAATTTGTAAAGATAGATAACTGTTAGCTTTCGTTAAGTAGCAAAGCTTGATTCATTTGATTTATATTCGTCTCCTCTGCGGACATAAACATTCAAAGTTTTGCCGTGATATTGGTGAGTTATTTCGAAAGCGGGGATTTCAAAGCAAATTCGACTTACTCACCGAATGATTTGTGTGGTCGGTTGTATCGTGTGGCAGACATCCACGGATGCCATGCTGTCGTTGGGGAAGCAGCTTTCAACCTCGATTCAACGTCATCTTCTTCGCTTTCTGAGTGAAGTCTTTGTGTATTAAACTTGTGTGGATCCAAAATGTCTTTAACTGAAAATGAAGTCACCGCTTGCCTGCCTTCCTGAAACATTGCCGGATCTTCAAATGAGCGTGGCGAATCTAAGGCTGTGTCTTCTTCATCGTTGCTACTACCCATCACACTGATATTTTTCCTACGCGAGATAAGATAATCGATATTGAAGTGATGGCTATTCTGCATATCTCGCAGACCGACGGCCCGTGTGTTTGTATGTTGAGCCCGCTCCACTAATGTCTGTCGGGTTGCACTGTAGTTAAAGGCTCCAGTGCACGATTGGGGGCGGATTAAATTCAATGTCCTTAGTAAAGCGATGCGCGGCACAATAGATGTCATCGCTGCATCACCGGGAATGTTTTGATTACTCGCTAGGCAAGTATAATTGCCTGCCAAATTAATTGAATAATACGACATGTTCAAGTGGTGATGAGTTCAGATAGCGATTAACACCTAATGTTCACTTCTGGGAGAAGTACATCCCAGTAATGGCAGGCAAGATTGACGGCTTCTTATCATGCACAGGATGTTGAAAAACACAACGGAACACGCTTTGGACATGTGAAGAAGAGTTTTCAGAAAGTGTAAGAGGAGTGGCCAAAATGAACAAAAGCACCCATTTTAAAGAATATACCGCGTCATTGGGGTTAAGACTGAGATATTGAGATCTTGTGATCTTGCCGACAGAATCTTTGAAGTACAATTTGCCTCTTCCTTCATATCGTGATAACGAACTTTGTCAAGTAAACTTAAGAATACAAACAAACTAATAAACCGCTTAATACAATAGTGTCACTATTGTCCCGCGAAGCTTTTGTCATTTTAAAAATAAGAAGACACTCAAAGTAGGTTTATTTTAATAGCGGACTGAAGCATTGCAAGCACACCGAGAACAAACATTTTCAAATGTTTATCAACAGAAACACAAATACCTGAAATAATTCAAAAGAAATTCGATTAGATTTAAACAAGGGAGATCCCTGTATGTTTACATAAACTAAAACAGACGTTTTTATAAAATTCCCTCACAAGCAGACAACTTTAATATTTGCTAATCTTCATTCGGAACCGAACAGACACGAGGGGTAACAATAAAAATGCTTCGTATTCAAATTACAAAATTTGAAAAGGATCAGCCAGAGCGGTTCCAAATAAAAACGTTTAAGGTGGTATCTTTGAGATTAGCAGAAACAAAGCACATTAATATCGTTCCTCTCAGAAAACCTAAGACTTTGAAGACGTAAGATGTAGGGGTAAAAGCAAAGTCTTTTTTGAGTAGTTGTCTTTCTTCCAACACATGCGAAAGCTACTCTCTGCCGGTTCACAATCAAGTAACACTGCTGTTAATCCCTTGTCTAACATCGCAGCGATAAGGATTAAAACTTATAATCATCCCCACAACAATGTTAATAACGGCTACAATTAAGATCAATCGGTGAAAATTTAGTTGTGATACTATCACGACAGTCTTGATGCAATGCACCAAAGCAAACCTTTCGGTGTTAGTTTAAGCAATAGATTGTTAATTACTTACATCTTAAGGAGACTCGGACACAATACAGTTTAATACAATCCAAATATTATTAAATTTCTAATTAAAGGTAGTACTGTAGGTTTTAAAGTAACAACTTGAGTCATCGCGGTGTTTGAGCAAAAAAAAAGCAGCCATCTAGCTGCGAGTGACAAGCTATATCCCGTCTCCAAATACTCGTTCTCGGACGATTCCCCCAGCGGCTGATTAAACTTCGTGCTCTGCTGCATGAAGATTCACCACTTTTGATTTCCCATGTGATTTTTAGCGGCTCAGTGACTAGCATTGTGCACAACAAGAAAGGCCATTGCTAAAATTTTATTATTCGAGCACAAGCACAGGAAATTAAATCATTAAGTTCAAAAGCTCCGCAGCATAAACGCTGTTGGCCGCCTCGGGGTTAAAAATGTTCCATATTTAATAACCCATGAAAACGAATTCTTTTAAAATAATAGGAAGTGAGTTCAAATGTTCATTTGAAGGCAAAACTCGAGGCAGGAGGCGAATGACCACCCAGTGTAAAAGAAACACAACAGTAAATTTATCTTGCGAAAAAATGATTTGTTGAAGACCAAAAACCATCGAACACACATTAGAAAGGTATCATAAACTCTTCTAAAACTATAAAAGAGCTATGGCAGCTGAACACAAGACGCCGTAAACAAAGCTTTGGTAGAAATGAGTGGATGAAAGGAAAGGATATTGCATCCGGTAATCAAACATTAGGAAATGTGTTAGAAAAACACAAGAGGTTCTATAAAGCTTATTGAAAGAGAGCTCAACTCAAACATGCCTTTTTATTAGAATACTCAGACATTAATTATAGCTGAACTTGGTTATCGAATTCAAATCAGAATATGTATTTAGCAAGGGAAGATTTAATTTGTGCCTTGACTCCTAATGAATAGGACGTGTGAAATGTTAAAACACATAATCTAGAAAAAGTAATTCGCCCAAACGCTGAATTTGATTGACCAACTGTGACACATTCCTTTGTGTGTTACGAAATATTCATTGCCTCTCAAAAACAAAATAAACATTCTACAATAAATTGAATTAAGTAAATACTTTTTGTTTGGAAAATGATCGTTAGAAGTCAGCAGCCTAAATACACAAGGTCTTGAAATTTCGAGAAAAATTCTGACCGCAGGAAACCCCCAGTACATAAGTAAAAAGACTGTGCAATGTATTTCCTGAAATTCACAATACTTTTTAACTCTTTACCTATCATTGTGAAAATTCAAAAACCAAGAAAATAAATTTTTTACAGAATCTTGTAAATCATCTTTTAAGAACGATCTAATATAAACACAACGAAGATCATAACACATGCTTTAGCTTTAGCTTGCAATATTTCCGTTTCCTAATAAACACTTATCATGCATTTTTTTCTGAGTAAAAAGACAAATAGCCATTAAACAATGTCTGTCACTTAAAATTGTTATTAAATTCGAGGAACAGAAAGTTAATCTAACCGGACGATATCCGTCGCAACAAAAAAACAAGAACTAAAACGCATTCAGCTGAAAAATAATGTACTAAATGAGCATTTATAAAAAATTAAACCAAAAAGGTTTGAAAACAATTCCAATCTTTCTCAAATTCTGCTATTTGCCTATATACCATCAAACTTATGCTAAAAAGTAAACTAAAAATTTAGAAAATTGTTTAATAGGGTAAATGCGTTTTTAATCGACCAAATATTTTATTATCGTGTTTACTACCCTTTGTACCAGTTTTGTTTTACTAGAACCGGTAAATTTTAGCAGAGACTCTTCTTAAATTGTTCTTATTTCAAAATTGACCTGTGTTTAAACAGAAAAAATATATATAAGTAGCCCTACAAGTATGTCATATTCAGTTTTAATTGGGCTTGACGCTACCGTTTGGAAGAAACATTCCGTTTTGGTTGGTACGTACTCATTAACTTTATGATTTTTTTTGCTTACTTTCATTCAACGAAAAAAAAAACCCACGAAATCATCAACTTCTGCCTGAGCTTTTTCTTGGTATGTTCTTATTTTTTGAGTAAATCTCGTCTTGGTTGTTTGTTCTTATCAGAAAAATGTGTGTATTAGTGAAAAGGCGGGCAAGAGCTTTAGAAAATTTACCATGATCATTGTATGATAAACAATTCGCATTTAAAATTATGTTATCACGATAAGATAGGCCTACAAACAAAAAAAGAAAGTGTTTGAATTTTTGGAAAACAATTTGCTGACCGCATTAAGCGATGATTAACCACAACTGCTACTTTAAGTACTCAGAAAACAGTTATGGCCATTTGCAATAGAAGGAGAACCAACATGTTTACAAAGCCTGTTTATAATAACGGATCTGAGAGAGGAAACCTCTTAAGGAAGTTTTGATGATAACTAAATCAAATCCGGACAACGAATGGAAGTAAAAAGTACCCTTAATCCATATATTCTTTATATAAGAAAATAGCTCGAGGATCTAAACGAAAAACTAAATAAATTATCCTGTAATTAGAACCACTGAATATAAAAGTAACAGAAAAAAGTGAATATAGATTTTAACGAATAAAATTAATTTAATTAACACTAGTTATCTGGTTGTTGTTGATTGGGCTCAATCCACCTGTTTATTTAATGTCATAAAAGCATTTTCAGTATACTCGTGAGATCGAGCATACATTTTTAGCTTTTTCAAAATAAGCTCCTTTATTCAAAGAGTCTGTTGACTTACGTTTTTTACGACAACAATGCCTTTTCAAACTTCCAACGCCATTTTTAAAGTGACCTTTGTCATATTTACTAATTAAACATAAACATTAAATCCATCAAGTGGGTTTTAATGCCCTTTTTCTTCCGATTACTTTTGTTTCGTCTTTATTCGATCTACTATGAATTCAAATATTTCATTTAAGGACACTTACCACAATCTTACTAATGTTTTTCTGTTTTCACTTCTTTGGTTGAAAACCTTTCAGTAAAATTACAGGCAACTGAAACAAATCAAGTTATTCAGAGGAAAGAGTTCTTTTTTACAACAACCAAAGCGTGGTTTCAGGAAGTCACAAAGCTACCGGTGTATTTTAACACTTTACCTCAAATTTGCATAATTTTCCAATCTAACTCACCTTTTAAAAGTTTAAAGGCGTGCTCATGTTTGTCAGGTTATTAAAGAAATATACAACATTATTTTTCTAACAAATTAAATTTAAAGTATAAGAAGTTGCAATAAAGCGGAAAATACTTAGGAATGAA
>JAOEJH020096135.1:0-15522 GCA_025448215.2 Palythoa grandis
CTTGCTTTTCCACCCCCTTAACAGGAGACCAGAAATATAAGCTAACTGGAACACACCAACACTTTTATGTCTCAGGAGGGGTGGTGGGGCAGATGTGGAGCTTTTAAACAGGGTAATTTTCCTAAGGGTGGGGTATTTGAATGAAGAATTCATCCCCAGCCTGATTTAATAATTTGAACTCGCAGGGTACAAAACTGGGACTAAGTTATTTTACTTTTATTACGAGGACCTAAGTTTTTTTCACTATGGTTTTTCATTTGTTCATAATCATCACCATTATTATTGCAAGTATCAGTATAATCAGCATCAATATTATTACAATAATCATCATTTTCGTCATCATTATTCATCCTCATCATCATATTCTTCATTATAACCATCATTTATCGATCCTCATCATCATATTCTTTGTCATTGCCATCATCATCATTCATCTTCATCATCATATTCTTCATCATTGCCATCGCCATCATCATCCTTCATCCTCATTATCATATTCTTCATCATCATCATCATTCATCTTCATCATTATATTTTTTGTCATCACTATCATCATTATTCATCCTCATCATCATATTCTTCATCATTGCCATCATCATTATTTATCCTCATTATCATATTCTTCATCATTGCCATCATCATTATTCATCCTCATCATCATATTCTTCATCATCATCATCATTCATCTTCATCATCATATTTTTTGTCATCACCATCATTATTCATCCTCACCATCATATTCTTCGTCATTGCCATCACCGTCATTCATCCTCATCATCATATTCTTCATCATCGCCATCGCCATCATCATCCTTCATCCTCATCATCATATTCTTCATCATCGCCATCATCATTATTCATCCTCATCATCATATTCTTCATCATCGCAATCATCATCATTCATCATCATCATCATCATCATCATCATCATCACCGTCGTCATTATTCATTCTCATCATCATCATATTCTTCATCATTGCCATCATTATTTATCCTCATCATCATATTCTTTGTCATTACCATCATTGTTTATCCTCATCATCATATTATTTGTCATTGCTATCATCATTATTCATCATCATCATTATTCATCCTCATCATATTCTTTGTCATCACCATCTTTATTCATCCTCATCATATTCTTTGTCATCACTATCTTTATCCTCATCATCATATTCTTTGTCATCATCATTCGTCTTCATCACCATATTCTCCATCATCGCCATCATCATTATTCATCTTCATCATCATATTCTTCGTCATCGCTATCATCATCATCCATCCTCATCATCATGATCGTCATCATCACTATCATCTATATTCATCCTCATCATCAAAATCTTCTTCATCACCGAAGGACGCTGACGGACGGCGTGTGTTAAAGATTAACTGTATTTTGAGCTTTGTTTTTGTGATTGCGTGCAGTTAAAAGTAATATATTGTGCACATTCTATTTTTTAGGTTCCTGTTTTCCAAAGTAGCCAACAATACAAGGTTGCTCTATGGCTTGGAGTCCAATTCTGCAGCAAAGCAACTGACATTTCACTACCGAAGAGATGCAAGTGAAACAATGGTGTCTATCAGTACCAGCAATGTGACTGTAAATGATGGGCGTTGTCACCACGTGGCGCTGACTTTGACAACGCCCGGTACAGCACTTGTTTTTATTGATGGTGTCTTAGTGTTGCGGGAGGAACTGGACCATGGAGAGTGGAACCACTCTAGTGCTCTGTTCTTTCTGGGCTCATCACTTAAACAAAGCGGCTGCTTTCAAGGTTAGTATTGAACCACTGAAAATGAATCATCATTTTCTTGACTCCATTGAACATGCTTTAGTATAGGCAGCAGTTTACCTAATGTTTATATTAGCATTTGTAAAATACCAGTTTTAGGTTTCTGTGTTAATCAGTTCCTTCTTTGCTACTGCAGGAGCAGTCTACATGCCACGTGTTTATACCTCCCCCCTTCTGTATCCAGACGAGCTTTCACGCCTTGCCGGTATTTCTGAGCGTGCGTCGTTTGTGGCACCACAATGCATCTGTCCATCCAGATATCCAGATGTGAGCATTACAGATAGTAGATATTGTATAAATAGAACATCTAACGTTTCCGTTACGCGACTCAATTTGAAATCACATTTTCCTGGATTTGCAACAGATGGCGACGTGAGGACGTGGTGGCAGTCAAAGAATGGAGATTTGCCTGTAAACGTTACAGTTAACTTGTTGGGCATGCGCCAGATAGTCGAGGTTCTTGTATCGTTTCGATCGAAATTACCTAAAAAGGCAATGCTAATGAAATCAGTTGACCAGGGCACAACTTGGATCCCGATGAGATACTTTGCTTCGGATTGTGTGAAATCTTTCAACATGGAGAATCATGGTGAAACAAAACAGTCTGCCAGTGTCATCTGTGATAATCGATTTTCTGAGCCCGCTGTAAACAGAACATTAAAATTTAGTCTTCTTGAAAACAGAACTGTAGACACTCTTGTTAACAGTACGTTGAAAGAGTTCGCGCTGTCGTCGCAATTGCGTCTGGTGCTACTTGAATCACATGGAAACGCGTCTGAGAGGTCAGCATATTTTGCTATTTCTGAGATAGTTGTGCTTGGTAAAGAGTGCAAGTGTGAAGCCGAGAGCAATATCTCAAGCTGTTTCTGTAATGGCCACTTAGATCAATCGATTTGTAACGGTTCTGTGGAATTTAGCGTACCGTTCTACGAACGTAATATTGTGTATGACACACCCAGTGGCTCGGACATCTTGCAAGGTAAGCATGTATCGAAAGAGATCATGACAACTGCTTAAACCCAATGTTTGTTTCCTAACCCTTTTTTAAAACCACAACGGAAAATTATTGTAATAACTAATTGTTTGTTTCTGTTCATTTAGTTTATGCGAGAGCCAAGTGCAACAAGAGCCCACAAATTTATTATTCTATCGTGAACGCAAGTCAAAGTAACATGTTCAGAATCCATAGCACATCCGGGGTTCTTCGCCTCACTTCCACGCTACGACAGAACGTTTCATATCACGTGACTATCCAAGCCCGCACTACAGCTAATGAAAGTCTAACCACTGCTTTTTCTTCCGTAATAATCAACTCTATCATGCTACCAGATTTTAATTTACGTACAAAGGTTAACTTTAAAGTGAAAAAGCTTGGTTTTCTGAAAGCGCCCCCAAATGATTTAAATCAATTGAATTTCGGATTCTTTGTAAATGGACATCTGGAAACTCGAGGTGAAATAACAGCCACTGTTGGCCAAATAACAGCTAAGATGTCGTACAGGAGAGAGGTTGAGGCTGCCGTTTATGTTTCGGCTGTTGTTGAGAGACAACAAATATGGTATGAAGACCCGGTGGTTCGCGTTACTGCTCAGGTTCAAGATGGTGCATTCAGTGCACGAACAGACCCTGAGAGGAGCAAGGTTGTTGTACGGGTACAAGGCAGTGAAAACCTGCCACTTACTTCAGGAGGCAGCAGAACAATTCAGGTTTGTGAGGGGATTGGAGGACGGAAGAAAACTTTGTAAGTTCAATCGCTGCTACCTGCCACTTTACTTTCACGTTTTTCTCAGGATTAATGTGGGGGGAGGGGTAGTTAATTGTATTGATAGACTTTTCGCATGTTACGAGTGTTGTGTTAGGGGTTAAATTATTTGGACGAGCGAGGCTCCATGTTGTTGAATTTAAAGTTGGATTGAGTATTGTTCAATCATTCTACAAATTTAGAATTGGAGAATTTAATAGGTTTCGACTATTTAACTTAACAGTTTTGAAAAGGAATCAGGGCCTCACCTATCTTTCTAAGACTAGGGGACAGTGCTAAGGAAAAACGCCAAGCTTTAGCTACAGGGGTGCTGTGCTGAAGGTTGAAGAAGGGGATTAATCTCCGCTACGGGCAACCCTGAGGGTGTGCGGAGGGGGTTAGTTCACGCTATGTGCGACGCTGAGGGTTGGGGGAGAGGGTTTATAGTTCCTGCTCCATGTGACCCTAAAAGTGGCGGTAGGGGGCTAGTCCCCGCCCCTGGCAACCATGAAGGTGTGGGAAGGGCATTAGTCCCCGCTCCATGCGACCCTGAAGTTGGGGGGAGGGGGCCTAGTCCCCGCTCCGTGCGACCCAGAAGGTGGGGGAGGGGGCGTTAGTGCCCGTTCCGCGCAATGCTGAAGGTGGGGGAGGGGGCGTTAGTTCCCGCTCCGTGCGACACAGAAGGTAGGGGAGCGGGCGTTAGTGCCCGTTCCGTGCGACCCAGAAGGTGGGGGAGGGGGCGTTAGTGCCCGTTCCGTGCGATTCTGAAGGTGTAGAGACGAATGCTAGTTCCGGATCCCGCTCCTTGCGACCCTCAAGGTGAGGGGAGGGGGATTAGTCCCTGCTTCGTTCGACCCTGAGAATGACGTTATGAAGCTTAAATGATCGTCATGGTAATATGCAGAGTGGCAGTACTCTACCAACTGAGCTATGAAACCACATTTGTTGGGAGCAGGTGAGGTTATTGAGCTCGTCTATTCCAATGAGGTTTACCAACAATTTTCTCCGTGATACAAATCACTTCACATTAATTTAAGACTGAAAGGGTTATTTAACAGTAGTATTGCTATTTACTTTGAAAATTAAAAAAAATAGTTGAGAAAGTTTACATAACGTTTTAATCTTACGACTAGGTTGTAAAATCTCCATCTCCCGAAAACGGTTTGTGTAAAGTGGAGATCCAACTTCCTTCCGTATGGAGAGCATCCCTTAATCCACCAGAGGCAGCTAATTTAACTGTGACATTTCGTCTTCAAGACTCCAGTAACGCGATGCAGTCTCTTGGCATTGTGACACTCCATCCCGGCCCATCAAAGGATAATCTTTACCAACCAAACGATGTCTATGCTTTATTACCTTCCCAAAAAGTCTTCATAGGGTCGACTTTCCGTTTGGGAGTGTACGTGGACTCATCCTATGCCTTAGCCTCCTTCACCGTAAAATTATTAACCGATCCGTGTCTTCAGATTGTTGGATACAAGATTGTAAAAGGCGCATGGCTCAGTGTTGGTGTAAATGGGAGTACAACTGCTTTTGCGGTCAGTGCAGTTCGTAAAGATCCACAAAATCTCCACACAGGGGTGGTCAAGGGGGAGAAGCTTCTCACGTTTGATATTCTAGTGAAAGAGACTGCAATGGAGACAAAAAATTCTACCTTGAGGGTTCAGGTATGAAAAGCTTAGAGTACTAAGCTCAGTTGACATTTGATGAAGGTTGTTTCAAAGGAGATTTTGAATTCTTATTCATTACTAGAAATTGTTCAAACTAAGTTTATTATCGTTACATTTCACAGCGCCGTCGAGCAAGGGAGGCAGCTTCGCAGAGCGGTTTAAAACGCTGACTCGTAACCTGGAGGTTCCGAGTTCGAGTCCTCTACTCTTACTCTTACTCTTACTCTTACTCCTACTCTTACTCTTACTGTTGCCGCTGCCGTTACCGTTACTACTACTGCTACTGCTACTAGTACTATTACTATCACTATCACTATCACTATCACTGTCACTGTCACTGTCTTTGTCAGTGTCACTGTCACGGTCACTGTCACTGTTACTATTACTGTCACTGTTACTGTTACTATTACTATTACTATTACAACTACTATTACTGTTACTGTTGCTATTGCTGTTGCAGTTGCCGTACAGCGCTGAAGGGTGGAATTTCAATATTTTTAATTGTTGTGGTGTAAAGTGTTTGATTCTTTGAGAGAGTATCACAACTGTAGCTTGGACAGATGTTATTCTTTATTTCATACGTAAGGACTTAAATATGATTTTTCTTCTTTTTTTTAAAAGGTACTTCACTTAAGCACTATCAACAATGAAGAAATTGGACTTGGTGGACAAACGCTTCCAGCTTTAGCAGCAATAATAGACAGCTCAGAACCCATTCGTCACACCGTGGGCCATATCAACATTCAGAAAAATTTCATCAAGAAACTTTTTGCATACGTAGAACCGTCGGAACTTGTTAATACAGCCGTCATAGACGGTAAGAAAGTGTCGGCGAGTATAAATGTTTCGGGTTTTAGAGCATCAGGTGAGATAATTAATCTTTTAGTGTTCAACTGCTCCAGTTTATCACCTGTGATAAAGGTCAGTCAGAACTGCTCAGACGTTTATGTTGATGGAAATGAGAACGCTGGTTCTGAAAAGGCGCTGATATTGATTCAGTTCTTGGATTTGACCGTCAACGTTTCGGTCCGAGTTTGGTTTCCACGCTTGCCTTTAACTTTAAACGTGGCTCAAAAAGAGTTACGTGCTGTTATAGGTTGGTTTATGAAAGACGCAAATAATGGTCCTTGTGTGCAAAAGTATCAGTGGACATCAGTCACAGCGAAGGCGCAGTTTTATCTTGGGATCAAAGAAAACGTAAACATTTCTGTAACTAATTTGATACAAGAAACACTCCGTAGCTCAAATGATGTTGTTGCGTACACCACAGGCGATGGTTTAATTATGGGACTCTCTGAGGGCACAGCAAAAATTTCTGCTGTCAATCCGATCAGCGGTAACACTATTGGAAGTATCAATATTCGTGTAAACAGAAACAAACATGTCAGTCTCCTTACATTGGATGTTGTCATCGTAACGAATATTTCCTTAAGTATTCCGCCTTCACCTTATCCAAAGATGTCTACACAAACTGCTGAAGCTTCCCTTTCTGAGAGTATGCTAGTTGATAACACGCATGCGTCAGTATTAGCGTATGCTGTATTTAATGATAGCAGTCGCCAGTTACTACCTAAAGACATTGGACTTAAACTGAGTTCGGCCAATGAACAAGTGTTACGTATTATCAACAATTCAGAAGCCATCTCAGTTGGCTCAGGATTGGGTGTTATACGAGCTGATTGGCTTGTCCCTGAAAATGGTTGCTACCCTGGTGGATATAGTCTTGTGACTGGATACAAGATCCTTAACGTACGATTGTCGCCTCCAATAGGCTTAGAAATAAGAGACTTAAGTTCACCAATAACGTTTCCAGGCGATACCTCCATAGAGGCCGGCTACCCAACTTCCAGTCTTATTAATATTTTCCTAGTATTTGATGGTAACTATCGTGTGGATATGACTAAAGACTCGAGAACCATACTTGATCTCTCGAAATCGAATGATCTGTTTTACATAGAGCGAGATGAAGAGAATCGGCCAACTATTAGGGCAAAGAAACCTGGAAAGTCAATGTTAATCGTTCGATTTTTACATTTCAGTATTTTGAAAGAACAAAAAATTAATATCGTAAGATATCTTGGCCTCAGTCTACACGCCAAACCCTATCCGAACTATCCCGGATCTAACGCGATGCTCATCAACAGGTTAAAAAAGATAGGTGGAACGAAATATCACCAGATGGCTATACTTTATTTGAGTATGGTGATGACCGATGCCTCTAAGTTCGACATTACAACGCACGATCTCACAACATTTACAAGTGAAGACACTGAAGCTCTGGTTGTTGGTCGCAAAGGGCCAAATATCGCAGAGGCGGTTAAAGAAGTCAATGTGACAAAATATGTTAAAATCAAGGGAAAGTTTGGTCGTCTTACTCCAATGGATATGACCATTATCATTGACCCTTCAGTAGTCACTGTCAATTTAATACAGAATTTAAGCATTATACCGAATAATGATAGAACATTGTCCGGTTTTAAGGACAGCGAATCCGCAAAAGTTCAGCTGTCGTTGGCCTTTTCTGATTTGAAGCAAATTCCTCAGTTTTATACCGCAACTGGAGCGGTTTTTCCAGGACTCGTGACTCTCACAAGCGAACTCTCCAGCGTATTTACGGTTGATTCATTTTCCGGTGTAGTAACTCTTCGTCAAAACCATCCTACCAGACTTTCCTTAACAGCAACAGCTGCAGGTTCGTCTGTTTCTGATAAGATTGAGGTGGCTTGTAATCTAAAACCCAGTGAAGGAGATGTCGATCTCGGAGAGAAAGTTGGTGTTGCGTTGCCGGTGAGAAAAGTCGGGGAGACGTATAATGTGTCAGTCAGACTTAATGCTGGTGTAGGAGGTGTTAACAAGGCTGACATTGAGCTAATCTACCATCAAACCTACATTCAAGCAGTTAATGTTAGCGTAGACAAACAATGGACGACTTCCTTGACAAACACTAACACAGCAAATAAGGTGATTATAAATGTGTTAAGTGATAAGAATCTGATTGGACCTGTGATAATTGTTGATATTACGTTTCAAGCTTTGACTTCCGGATCATCCCAACTGTTCGGCACAGTTACAACACAAGGCACAACGCGACAGATAGTGGCGGGAAACGTGATCCAGCTAGTTGTTAGCGGTAGATCAAAGCGGAATACCATAAAAAAGCTACTTAACTTTGACACGGTCAATGAAGGGCATCATCGACGCATGCGCAGATCGCTAGCCTGCTCTGCGTCCCCATGTGACTGTTCTGGTGATGATAACCCGGGTGATGTTAATCGCGACTGTTTGTTTGATGTAAGTGACGTAATATTTGTGCTTAGCTACTACACTCACGGCTGTTTCAACTTTACTCATCTATCCGGTCAGAGACTGCTTTATTTGCTGGAACCAAATTACTCCAGTAAACTGGATATGGACAAAAACGGCGTTGTAAACCCCACAGATGCCTACTATCTGTTGAGAGTAGAACTTAACCTTATTAGGTTTGTGACATCAGTGGCCGTTATTCCTGTACAGGACTTAAATTCGGGCTGTAACTTGACTGTGAATGTTATTCTAAGAGATTCCTCAATTGTTGCTGATTCCGGCAACACATTTGTGTACTTCGATATCACTTACAGCGCACAAAAGCCAATAAACTTTTCCGAATCAAAAACCGTATTTAGAACAAGCGGATATTTTGGGAATGTAATCAAAGCCAGGAGTATGGGTGGTGGGACGTTTGAAGTGCAAGCTCCGACAGAACTCGTACAGAATGAGATAGGATTGACGGTATTTTATTTCACCTTGGATTCCTCAAATCGAACGAGTATGGTGCGTTCAGCGGTCTTGTTTGGTAGTTCCAGACCTCGTCACCACTACAATTTTGCCCTCAAATTGAATCTGCCGGAATATGGCCTCCAAATTGATTCAAGACAGGGATATACTCCTTTTCTTTTGTTTGATAACAAACTTGGGTCTAGTGAATGTAGGAATGAATTTTCGCCGGTGTTTCAACGTAGTATTTATCATGCTGTTGTCTTTGAGAACGCTACTGTAAACTCTACCGTTGTTAAAGTGAATGCTACAGACCGTGATACAGGTAAAAATGGGAAAATATCATACAATATAACTACCTCAGATATTCCCTTTTATATTGATTCATTGTCTGGTGTCTTACGAACTGGAGGATTGCTTGATCGTGAGAGACTATCAGTTTATAATCTAAGCGTAAGAGCTACTGACGGTGGAATGTTTGGACGGGAGAGATCAGCTGAAGCATACGTGGTTATCAGTATAGTAGATATAAATGATAATCCACCTGCGATCAGAAAAATACGACCCGGTAGAGTAGTGAAGATTCCTGAGAATGCCGCCGTTGGTAACCCTATTGCTTGGGTCCTTGGTTATGACCCTGATGAAGGTGCTAATGGAGATGTGGTTTATACCATTGAAACTAACACACAACTCTTTAGTATTAACATAACAACTGGCGAGTTGGGACTAAACTCCTCGCTGATTGGACGATTGGGCGAGACGTTGGAGGTTTTTGTTATCTTAAAAGATCAGGGAGTTCCCTCCTTGTCACGCAATGTTACAGTACTCATCAAAGTCACTTACGCCTGGGATGTAGATGTGGTATTCACTGAAGATTTCTACGTGGCTCAAGTAATTGAGAACTCTGAAAATAATACAAGAGTGATTCGGGTTAGTGCGTACGTACCTGGGTTACCTTCAGCTCAATTACTGTACTCTCTCCGTAACGATAACACATTTGTTGTCAATGAAACAACTGGAGTTGTGAGGACTCGCACATTAGTTGACCGTGAATCTGCTTCGTTCTTTCGCCTCATTGTCTTTGCGTCATATGGTCCAAATATTACGTCAAATGTAACAATAAACGTCACCGTTATAGATGTCAATGACAATGCACCGGTTGTTACTGCGCCTGCGCGAATCATTCCTTGTACGCTACCAACGGGATCGACAGTGCTTCGTTTAAACGCTTCTGATGCCGATTTAGGAATAAACGCCGCTTTACGGTTTAGTATCGTTGGGAAATATAAAAGTTTTTTTGGAATTGGAAATGAAAACGAAACCATTTTCGTGGCCTCGTCATTGCTCAAACTGAATGTAAGTTTAGCCGAAGTAACAGTAGTTGTTTCAGACTCGGCTGTTTTGCCTCTCTTTACAAACATCACAGTAAATATATCCATCGTTTTCCCACCTCAGTTTCATGCAGATAGTTTTAACGTAAAAGCGTTAGAAAATGAAGCACCTGGACAAGTGCTTTTCACGTTTCAACCTGTTCCTCGCCCCGGCCAAAATATGGATACATTTTATAGAATTGTTTCTGGAAATGTTGATCGCATGTTCTTGTTAAGAAATATTTCGGGCGAAGTAGCAATAAACAGATCTTTAGATAGAGAAAGTAATTCGTTTTACTCATTGATTGTATTATCAACGAATGAAGGCACGGTGCAGTACGAGGATATCACCCCAGTCAGTCTTATTCTAAATATTACTGTGGAAGATGTGAACGATAATGCCCCAGTGGTTGACCGTATTGCACCGTTAACTCTTAATAACACTGCTCGTGTTTCCTCGCTTGTTACTGTAATAAATGGAAGTGACTCTGACGAAGGTGTAAACAGCAAACTCACCTTTCAGATAGTTGGAGGAAACCAGTTGGAAAGATTCATTGTTGATGATATTGGTCGTATTCGAGTCAATCATTCTTTGCTTAACGACGATATTGCTTTCTATAGCCTCAGGATTAATGTTTCCGATCAAGGTTATCCAGTCTTATTTACTACTACCGTGGTTAATATCACAGTTTTGGACGGGCGAAGTGCTCCAATGTTCAACCAGTCGCTGTATAACACATCTGTTCCTGAAAGCGCGCCAGCTGGTAGCTCAATTCTCGCTATTAATGCAGTAGACAGCGAAGGTGAGATTCTGTCTTATAATATAACGTCCAGTATTCCAATCTCTTCACCATTTACAATTAATTCCACCACTGGTGTAATTACAACGAGAATGAAATTAGATCGTGAAGCAGTGTCCACTTATGAACTGCAAGTGATGGCGTACAAGTATTCTTCGTTGACAGGAGCTCTGTTTGCTAGAACCGTAAAGGTAATGGTTATAATTACGGATATCAACGATAATAAGCCAGTTATAAATGACATACCTTTACAGGTCATTCCATACTCACAACCACAACAGGTTGTGATCTTCCGTGTAAACGCCACCGATCAAGATGCTGGGAACAATTCGCTGCTTGGGTTTGAACTTGCTAGAAATCCGGAGAATATCTTTGCGATTAACTCCAATGGGGAAGTTACAGCATTATCGCAGTTGAAGGATCTTAATGACAGTCGCCTTCAATTGTTGATTGTAGTATCAGATCGTGGAAATCCCGTACTAGCTACCAATGTTACGGTTAACGTGTCGGTGCTTTTTCCACCTCGATTTACGTCGCTGGAACACAATGTATCGATAGTAGAGAACGCTTCTATAAGAACACACATTTTTACCTTTAATTCAGTTGTTATTCCCGGCATGGATCCCAAAGTCGTGTACGAGATTGTCGACGGGAATCAGGAAGGAAAGTTTAAAATCATGAATAATACCGGAGAGATTGCTATAAACATTTCGTTGGATCGAGAGCTTCGACCATTTTTTATTCTAACAGTTTCAGCTTCAAACGAGGCAGTATGGCGTTTTCCTAGTCTTATTGCTCCAACACTCCTTAAGCTTAACATTAACATATTGGACGTGAATGACAACGCACCTAGGGTTGCAACTCACCTGAATTTAATTGTAATCAACACGGTACTTATGGGATCTCCCCTTGGTAATATAAATGCTACAGATACCGACTCTGGAAAGAATAGTGTGTTGAGGTTTAAAGTTATTGGAGGAAATCAAAAGTTATCGTTCTCCATCGACGGCCAAGGTGTGATACGAACAAATAAATCACTGTTGTTTGATTCAGTAGAACATTATTCGCTTACTGTGAAAGTGAGTGACATGGGTACTCCTTCTCTCTCTTCCTTAGTAGTTGTAAATATTACGGTTTGGGACGGTAGAACTTCCCCTGTCTTTAACCAATCGCGTTACAATGGATCAATATTTGAGAATGCAGAAATTGGTAGTATTGTGTTACAAGTTCGTGCTACAGACCCTGACAGCGATGTTTTATCATATAAAATAATTCCAACCAAGTTTATTGCTTTCAAGTTAAATGAAACTACAGGACAAATCTACACCAGCCTTTTACTAGATAGAGAAAATGTGAGTGCATATTCGTTCAAGGTGATGGCATTCAAAACATCTCCTTTAACACAACAAATGTATAATTCAACAGTACAAGTTTATATTGCGATAAAAGATATTAATGACATGGCTCCAGATTTTGGTGAAAAAGAAATGGTTGTTGATGTAAAAGAGAACAATGCTGTTGGTTCAAAGATTGCAACTGTTATTGCTAATGATACAGACACCGAGGTAAATGCCATCGTTGAGTATTCCATAGTAACTGGAAATCGGACATTATTTGAGATAAATAAGTTTTCTGGTGAGGTTAGACTTCTTTCAACTTTAGATTATGAAGAAGACCCTCATCAGTTCAACTTAACGATTCAAGCAAGAGATAGTGGCATCCCATCCCTCAGTAATAACTTATCAGTCACCGTCAACATTTTGGACGCAAACGATAATATTCCCGTGATGGCGCCAGAGTATAACGCATCTTTAACTGAAGATGTGTCAGTAGGAACGTTTGTCTTGCAATTGTCAGCTGTCGACATCGATAGTGGAACAAATGCAGCTCTTTCATTCTCCATTGTGCTTGGAAACGGAAGCGAGTTCTTTGCCTTGAACGCAAGCACCGGAGTTTTGACCACGGCAAAGATTGTTGATTACGAGAAAAGACAAACTTTTCATCTTAACGTAACAGTGCGTGACCATGGTGACCCTTCTAGATCGAGCTATAGCAGTTTGTTTATCACGGTGACTGATGTTAATGACATCACACCAACGATTGAGTTCTTACGACCAGTCCGCGTGCGCGAAAATGTTCCTGTTGGCACATATGTTGCACAGGTCAAAGCTGATGACGGTGACTCCGGTTTAAATGCGGTCTTGAATTTCAGTATTGTGGATGGTAAGTACATTTCCTCCTTTATCTATTGATCGTTTGTATTTGACATCCTAGTGACCATGCTGTACCCTCAACAAAAAATTTGATTCCTTTTAGTCTGGACCACCAATATGGCCATTCCGTTTTATGGCTATGAGACCTCTAACCTGATGTCATAGCGGCCATATTGGCGTACCTGCAAAAAAATAATGTTGATGATTCCTTTTATCTGGACCACCAATATGGCTGCTCCGTCTTTTATCTAGTATAGAGCTCTGTCATCTGTCATAGGGGCCATATTGGTGTACCTGCAACAAAATAATGTTGATGATTCCTTTTATCTGGACCACCAATATGGCTGCTCCGTCTTTTATCTAGTTTTGGCCATATTGGTGTACCTGCAACAAAATAATGTTGAAGATTCCTTTTGTCTGGACCACCAGTATGGCCGCTCGTCTTTTATCTGGTATAGAGACCTCTCACCTGACGTCATCGGGGCCGTATCGGTGTACCTGCAACAAAATGATGTTGATGGTTCTTTTTGTCTGGACCACCAATATGGCTGCTCCATCTTTTATCTAGTATAAAACTCTGTCATCTGACGTGATAGCGGCCATATTGGTGAACCAGCAACAAAATAATGTTGATGATTCCTTTTATCTGGACCACCAATATGGCTGCTCCGTCTTTTATCTAGTATAAGACTCTGTCATCTGACGTCATAGCGGCCATATTGAAGTACCTGCAACAAAATAATGTTGATGACTCCTTTTGTCTGGACCACCAATATGACCGCTCCATCTTTTGTCTAGTATAGAGCTCTGTCATCTGACGTCATAGGGGCCATATTGGTGTACCTGTAACAAAATAATGTTGATCATTCTTTTTGCCTGGACCACCAATATGACCGCTCCATCTTTTGTCTTGTATAGAGCTCTGTCATCTGACGTCCTAGGGGCCATATTGGTGTACCTGCAACAAAGTAATGTTGATGATTCCCTTTGCCTGGACCACCGATATGAACGCTCCGTCTTTTGTCTAGCATAGAGCTCTCTCATCCGACGTCATAGCGGCCATATTGGTGAACCTGCAACAAAAAAATTCTAATGATTCATTTTTACCTGGATTACCAATATGGCCGCTCCATCTTTCATGCCATATCGAGAGAGCTCTTTGATCTGAGGACGTTGCGGCCATATGGTGTACTTTTTTTTATTTTATTTATTTATTTATTTACATACCATTTATTTACATATTTTTACATAAAAAAAACTTATATTACATTACAATTATCAAAAGGAAAGAAAAAAAGAGCTACTTAGGAAGCTGTGTACATTGGTGTACTTGCAACAAACGAATTCTGATGATTTCTTCTGGGCTGAATTACCAACATGGCTGCTCCATCTTTTGTCCATGGTGCTTCTTAAAAACGATTGAAAATACTTTATTGTTTGTTTGTATAGGTAATCACACGACTTCGAGTTCAGTTTGGAAATAATTTGCACGAGTGGGTTTTTCAAAAAGTATCAAAGTTGCATGAGCCCGTGGGGGGAAAAACACACGAATGCAAATTACTCCAAATTGAACGAGAAAAGTCGTGCGGTTACTTTTTAATAACATACAACAAAATAACAGAGCAAGTTCCGTTGTGGACACCGGCAAAACCCTGCCGGTAAAATAAAAGAACTTTGAACTTTGAACCTTGGACTTTGAACTTTGTGCGTCACGCCACCAAAACAAATGATTTGATTCGTTCTTATCAAACCCTATTGTTTATAAGCCAATCAAAAGCGACAATTCTATGAGTAAATTGCACTGAATTAACTATTTTTGTACTGAATTAACTCTTGTTTGCACTGTGTTTACAAAATTTGCACTGCTCTCGGCCAATCGGAATAATTTTGTTATGTAGGTTGTTAGGGCGGTAAACGACTGTTACGGAACCCAATATCTCGAAAATATTTGAAGAATAGACCTCTTTCTTAACTGGCGTCCATTTTAATATTCTTTTGTCTTCATTCAAATTAGCCTCACTCGTTTCGCTTGGGGTAACATATTCTTTTGACTTTTTAAATTAAGAATGAGGCTAGTGACGCTAATTTGAATACAGACTTAGAGTTAGAGGATATTACATGCCCGCGCGTGGATACGAATTTTATCTTCGAGTGGTCAAGTCGATATCTCACGAGTGAGCGC
>JAOEJH020097770.1:0-27756 GCA_025448215.2 Palythoa grandis
ATTTCGATATTTTCCTAAATTTCCATTTAGTAGTTGGGCTAAAAATACAAATTTTTCACTCGTGGAAAAAACGACACCTTCTATCATTCACAATATATGAAAATTTCCTTTATTCAACACTTTAAGAAATAATTCTTACTTTTAAGGCCTTCATCAAGGTCGTCTCTAATTTTTAATCTTACATTAAAAGCAACGCAGTTAAAGTAGATAAACGCTAAACAAAAATAATTTTTACATTTTCAAATTTCATTCTTTACAACGGTAATGCATTCACAGTTCGTTGGGTCACCTATAAATATAACATGCTGCAAGAACACCATCAAAAGCTAGTCATCTTTGTCTGAATGCACAAACACATTTGGTAAAGCAAAACCGATTTAGTTGTTCAACAAAAATGTTTTGGTTTTACGGACTTTAAAGTGTCGGAAACGTTTTTCAATGATTCTTTAATGTTATTTAAAAAAAGGAAATTTGGTTGCACTCTCATGGATGTTCAAGAACTGAGAAGAACGAAAGTATTGAAGCTTAATATAAGGATTTCAAATTGAATTATAAAAATAAGATTTTTGTTTGTGTTTGGCGGAAGAACATAAAGCAACCTACTTTAACTTTCATGTTATATGTATTAAGATTTTGTTTTCATTTGCATATTTGATTAAAGCATATAGTACAATCATATCATTTATAACCTCTATTGAAGGCATACGTTGTGAGAGCACAAGTTTTAAGAACTGATCTATTCTGAACAGTTATAGAAACTAAAAGAAATACGAGAAACGTGCTGGACAAAAAATATCGGACTGCAAATGAAAAATAACTTTTCTTTGTGCGACATCCAGAAAATACGTTGACACTCACACAAAAAATAACTTATAAGCTCATTTCTTTTCCAAAACTTATAACTCCCCACCAACCACAAGCCAAAATATTATCTTTACAACTATATATAGTCTAATAGTACTATGCACTTTCTTGTAATCTATCAGTTTCGAGCTAAACACTAGCTGCTTTATATTTTTAAAACTCTATGTAATTTCACTTATGCATTATTCATCTTTTTAACTCATAAACTAACGATTTACTATCCATTACGAAACCGCCTCGGAGAATATATTACCATGCGAATTTGACTTAAATTGCAGGAACACGCCATATTTTTTTGATTGTGTTGTCAAAACTGCATTAAGGACAATCTTTTCATTGTAAACGGAACTACATTTATTTACCAAAAATAGAAAACGTTGAACAAACCAAAACAAAATATAGTTATAGTTTTCCATTTCCATGGAAGAAGATATGATGTTAAATTCTGTCTGGCTATCTAACAAAAACAGGAAAACAAGCTGGCTTTCCTGTTTTGATACTGGACCTGACGTTAAATTTCTGTGGTTGTAACTAATGATAACATAAGAGTGTTTCACTATATCAAGCTGATTGTAACAACAGCTATTAGATTTTGACTTTATGTTGTACTGAAACTAGGTATCACAGACTGGAATGATAAACTCAGGTGATTGCATGATGTTCTGTCTTATTTCTTTTTAATGCAATTAGCGAGAACTATGATAGGCCTAAACTTAGTTCTAGTTTTCTAGAGACTAGTTTTTTGGAGATCTAAAACCGACGAAAAACGTTTTCAATAGTTTTAAAACAAGAATTTAATCCTTGCCTACATCTCTAATCGCCTTCAGAAAAGCTCAATCAGCTAGTTTGTTTTTTGGAACCCGCTAGAATGGAGTGTATTATAAGCATGCAACTAGGGAACAGAAATAAATTTTATTGATCAGATCTTTAACGTTTTCGTTACTGACCTGATAATTAAATTTAAGTTTAAAATAAGAGAACACAAAACCTCAAAAGATAGTCCTAGCAATTTTAACACTTTTCTAAATGAGAAGTTTTGATGGATACGATCGAGCTAAAACTACGTACCGCATTAATATAGTTTAATCTAGTTTCAACCCGACAATTTACTCACCGATACGACATGATCCATTAAACTTTGATCCAAAATTGAAGAGAGGACGAAAACGAAGAAAGCTCGTCCTAACGTTTCTTTATAGCAGAAATGCAATTAAAACGCAATTGTTTTCATTGTAACCGGGAAGCTTAAATATCGGGAAAATGTTTTAGACTCTTTCGATGTCATCCTTACGTAAAAGAGGCGACTTTGTCAACGTGAGTTGAGTTTATCTTCCTTCGTAAACGCAAGAATTTTCTTTATCTTTCAACTATACCGAGAATCTCGACAATGAATGCCAGTCGAAAGTTCTGCCGCTGTTAGTATATTGTCTTAGAGTTACTAGACTACATACAGAATGTGTTAAAATCAGGCGTACACTTTATTCATGCCCTTTACCGAAAGCACTTCACTAGCCCTGAAGCATTACCTGATTACAAGAGTAACTCTTTTACGAGAATTAACTTGCTAAGTATGAAGATCTTGAACACTAAATTCTGAACACAAGCCCAAACACTCATATAAGAAACTTCCTGTTGCAGATTAAGTCATCGCAGAGCAGTTTGCCTAGAGCAACATAAGGAAGTTGTGTTTTCAATATATAATATATAACAGCGCATCAATAACACTTAAAAACTTTTGATCTTTTTCAATATCACTTTCCTCAATTTATTTATCAACTAATCTTTGGTTAGGAAGCCTAATTCATTTACACGATTAATTTTTTCAAAAATATTCTTCAACAACTGCACGGAAAAACATTTGAATGTCAGAAAAAGCGTCCATTATTACAAAGTTTCCAAAGTCATAAGTTTGATAGTCCATTGCGGATTTTTAGCCTTTAAAGTTCTATATTTACTTAGTTTTTTGTTTTATTATATTTTATCAAATTAAGTCCTTATATGCAAGAGCTATATGTATGCTTTTCATGCTTTTACATCTAGATCTAATGCATCATTGTGCGAAAAGGTACACTGTATTTTAATTATTTATTTTTTCTTTAAAAAGTTACTTGTTTTTGTTTAATACAAACTAATGTCTTTCTTTGCCCAAGCGTGTCACAAATAAACATCTTTAATAACTGGCGTTAGCATCAAGCATCTGGTTTCTCTCCGAAACACGCCGTCAGCGATTCAGAATTACGCTGCATTCACCGTCAAACACAAGCTTTACTCTCATGGGTTTAGTTTTTGCAAAACACAATCAGGATTAACTTTAAGTAAAGTAAACTGCTCGGAAATTGAGAAACAGTTTCTTGTAATTTGTTGAAATAAAACTTTGTAAAATATTTGATTGCAAGCCATCGACTGACTCATGCCATATTGACAAGACTACATTTTCACTTGCAATATGAAAATATATATATTTCGCCTTTTTTAGCTAAAAGTTGACGAGACTAAAAAATAGCTTTAAAAGATCAAACCTAAAAAATTTCCTAGTACAAACTATGTGACTAATCTCTCGGCACGAAGACATATTTAATCTCTGGAGATGAAATACAGTAATCACTGGTACAATACGGTTGTGTATTGATGTACCACTTGATGCTAAGATATGAACATTCAAAGGAATTGATAAACGCGCTGTTTCTAAATGAATGGCATGTCCTCAGGGGAGGTTTTTCAAAGTACTTAAATATAAGGTGACGAAGACCCTTGTGTGGTTGACGAGTTATAAATATATGTCAATAAATAGTTGGATGTTGAACTTAATACAAACAGCCTGTATAGAAGCATATTCACTTCACTGGATCACAACAACAACGAATGGTTTAAATGTGTATCTTTTTGATACAACGATTGTAGCAAGTATTTTCTTTTGTTTAACAAGAAAAATGCTTGATGATGACAAATCTATCCTTATTAAAACTGATGCTCTTTGGTTACTTAACTTTCTAGACAGATTACTAACTTGATGATGGAATCTTGTCACACAATGTCATCGCTCGAAGGCTTTGGATTATTGCTTTGGCTAATGCCAGTTTGAACTAAAACAGCTGCAATCTTAGAAATTATTCAAAACGGACTTGTTCTCCCACAAATAAAATGAACGCAGAAACATCTCTTTGGTTCACTTTCCTCCGTTTAGAAATGTTTTTTTTTCGAGACAAATTCTTACATTTTACACTAATCAAAAGAGCAGTACAGCTAGAAGCTAAGCCCCACTTTGCTTTAGATTGACAAATGGAATGAGCTTCTTAGCCCGCGTTAAAATCCCTTTATCGCTTCGTCACTTTCCACAGTTTTCATTTTGCCATAAGTTTCAGATTCTACTGCTAAAGTCAGTTTTCGCTGGCGAATGAGAATCTACTAAAATGATAATAAAACTGAGATTTTCTTCTCATACTGCTCCCAAAATAAAACTTAATGGCGCATTTGTCAGCTCAAAAATTCCCCTCGTGTTTGCCGTTTTGGGTAACATTTATACCAGTTGAAATTGGTTGTCTAAATTATCACAACTGTTTAGGAATAAGTCAAACTGGATTATGGTGCACAAAGCAATCTACTGCTTTGAAGAGCTACCAATATGTTTTCTCCAAGTAAATTTCCGATAAAACAAATAAATTCTTACACATTTTTGAAACAAAACAAACCAGTGCGCGGGATGCCTTATTAATGTTTCTTCATGTATATACAGAAAACAAAAAATATCAACGAAAAAAGAGGGTTCAAAGTTCGTAGTTCTTCTTGGATTTTCAGAAGCTTATCGATAAATACTATCAGAACACTGCAACAATCATTTGTCTATTTTTTTTCGAATCTTTTAATCCTTTATGACGCTCTCCAGATACACTCCGTATCAAGAGTTCTATCAACCACAAAACTTTAAATTGTAAACTGCGTACGATACCGAGCAAAAGTGAGTGAACTAGCAGAAACATCTTTTACGTCAAACTGCGAGTCTGGGGAGCTTTAATAATTTTGTAAGGTTTGTTAACCGTATCTATTCATTTGCTGGGGACGCTGGTAAATGAATCTGAGAGTTAAGTTGGCGCTAAGTGGAGGCCAACTTATCTAGTTGACTAATGTAGATATCTTTTGATATATGAAATATGAAACGAGAAATGTAGCGTATTTTTGCACATTCCTTCCTAAACGTGGCAAAAAGCATAACCTCACAAATTTATATATGAATACCCCTCTCCGGTTGCGAAAGAGTTCCACAAGTTATAATTTAAACGACAAATTAAGAACATTTTTCACATAACTCAGATAGATAGCAAGACCATTTCAAGCTGAGATAATATTTAGATAGATTTCTATGAAAAACCTATTCTAATAGCAGCAGTTTATTACAGATTTATAATTGAAAGAGCAATGTTAAGGCACCCAAACTTTTGTTGCTAGAGTTTTGTTATTTTTTAATGCTTTTTTCTCCTAAACCAAATAGGCGTTAATTTTTTTCTGCAATGTACATAGATAGAATTTTTAATAACTACAGTTTTTTTAACAGCTTCACCAAATGTTCGTTAATTTGAGCGTTTAATCTGACATCCTGAACTGCCAATTCCGGTATAAGTAGTTTATATTATTTACCCTTGTTTTAAAATCTGGTTTTGACTTTGACATCATTAGAGATTGAATTATTAGTATTTTGATTCTAATATCTGTTTTGTTCTGTCCGCAAAGAATCGGTCGACCGACATCAGCATATCAGAAAACCTTTAATGAAATGCTTTTTATCCTATTAGCAACAAACTTTTCGCTGTTGCCTAGCGCTACCTTCATTTAAGCTCATTTTCAAAATTTAATTAGCTCTCTGTATTGGGTCCAAAGTAGGAAGATTTGTTAAAACAAAGGGAGAATGCAACAATATTGCAATAGTCATTATAACAAAATTTTTTTAATTTCAGTTTATTAACAAGACATGTTCAACACGCGTTCTGCGCTTAGCGTATTTTCATCACAATGGAAATGTTACACGACATGTGTATTTCTTGTTTCAAAAATTACAACTTTCCAACTTGCTTTCTTGATAACAATATATATTTTAGATTTTAGATAGCAATTTACTTGTTAAAGTCAAAATCCTTTTTAAAATTGTGTATTTTGGACTTCAGTCAAACAATTATCATGTTGTGCCCTGTTCAACCCACCTTCAGTTTAATGCAAGTGTAGCACCTCGAATATCAAAACAATATTAGTAGCTGCTTTAACATGACCAGTTTTAAAGCAAAGCATTTTCGCTCTGCTATTCGATTTAATTTAGATTTTTCTCCAATTTTACTGAAAAGAAAGTTTATAAATGTCCCCCTATTCAAGTTGCTCATTTAAGGGTAACACATGTATCAAAACTTGAGTTAATATTTTCATTTTCAACTTCTAAATAATTTTGAAAATATTCAGCCAGCAACGACATTGCACTTCATAAGCACGTATTAACTTTGTTTATGATATACTTGTCGATAAATTGAAGATAACGAAGAAAGAAAGAACGAAAAAAGAAACAATTTATCGCGGGGAAGACTGAAGCACCTATTTCAGTATTTGAGATCGCCCGAGCACCTTTATCTATAGAACAAGAAAGCAACTTAAATCTTGACTTTTGTTGTTTATGAGTCAAAAATTTGACCATTACGTCTACTTTCAATCAATTTTATCCTTTTCCATGTGCTTGAAGCTGTATCAATTTAGCCTAACAAGCAATTAGGCATGTTTGGCGTATCGACAAAAATGGAAAGTTGCCTTCAGGTAGAATTAAAAAGACGATAATTACCGGCGTAAATGCTGCGCTTACTCAGTATGAGAGCATATCGTTCAGTTCAGTTGACAGTATCAAACATTCTGCATTTAGCTGCATTGTCAGCATTTACGAGAATCTAAATAAATTCTACCTTGACAATTTTTATCGCTATGGAATATCTGTTAAGACAGAGTTTTCGAAGGTTGGCCTTTTTACCCACTTACATGCGAGTTATTTCATGCGTTAAGCTAAGTTGTTTGCCGCATCAATGAATAACAAAAGTTGAATTATCACACTAGAATAGTAGATATGCCTCTGTATGATACACTGAAAAGGTAGTCATAAAGCATTATAACCACAAGATTCTTCTTGCCATGAATTTTCTTTTGAAATGCTTGATAAGTAATTAAACCCGACAACGGTGTAAAAGCGTATACTTTTACCCCAAACAACAGCATTTTACTAACTATAAACAAGGAGTAATTGCAAAGAGAAATATAAAATAGAATTAAAAAAAAATAAAAAAAATGTTAATTCAAGTCTTCTTAGCTATATGTTAAACGAATGGATATCAATCTCAGATGTTTAACAAGTAAACGAAGAAACTTTCTGAGAAGGACAAGAGGAAAAAAGTTAAATTTTGCCTGAATATTTTCCAGCTCGAACGTTCAGAAGTTCGTATTCTAATGAGCACCTATTTATCATGGGTGAAACCGTTGCGTTTGAATGATTTAGCGCGCGCGAGCTCTTAAACCATATTCTGCCTGAAGCTACAAGCATCAATTAACATGATTCTCTACATTCAATATTTATCAATAACAGAATCGCTTGCCACGACGGCTAGCTGGCGAAGGCTCTGTTTCTCTACCAAGCTTTGAAAGAAATATCAAGATGCGAATTTTTTCCGTGATACTGTTTCCTTTCGTGCATGATTCCTTAATTTCTTTCATCTCCCACATCTTTGAAAGTTTTTATTTTACTTAATTCTTATGTTTTTGGCATATAGATTCTAGCTCAAATAATACTCTGCAGAAGTGATATAACTGCATGATCATTTGTCGTGAGTTTATAGTTGTTTCAATGGACAAGAACTCGTTCCTACCTTGACAGATTTGTTGTTTCTCTAGGACAACTTTCATTCCCCCAGATAAATGCAGTTTTCGCCGGATTCTTCAGTATTCGAGTAATTCTTTCCGCTTTTCAGGTGGCGAGTCAGAAATGATAAGACGTTATCTATTCAGTACTCCCCTTCGGGTTTAACAAAATCTGTTTGACGTCTTGTCTATGTGTACTAGCTGAGGCCACTTTGAAAAGCTCTTAACATGAGCCAAAAGAACGGCGATTCAGAGCAGACATGTGTTTAAACAGAAATTTATCCCTGAGCATTAATGTTCTTCTTCATACAGTTAGATTTTTTCGCTTTAAGGAACGGTGACTTTTTTCCATGAACAAAGGAACACGTATCGAGAGGTAGCAATTAAATTTTATTTTTGAGAAAATATTGTTTAATTTGTTTGTGGTTTTCTCAAGAACAGCATCAAAAGCATACATGCCCCTTCTTCACTGGCGGTTCTATTTTGTAATGAGAAAGACTCGAATTCTATTGAGGCTATCGAGCCTTCTCAAGTAACTGATATCAAGCACTGAAAGCAGGCACAGAAATAAAACATAAAGAGATTAGACATGATTGACTCATGACTTTGATAAACCCGTTTCAAAAAAATCAGAGGGACTCATTTTTGTGCAGATCTAAATGGATCTTAAATATTTATTTTGATTTCAGACTATGAGCTGATGCAAGAGTTCATTAAGCTGCTATCTTAATACTTTAGCGTTTCAACATATTCAGGCGAAGACAAAATCTATTAAATTGTGTGAATGATTGACTACCTGGAGAAGATTTGAGGGAAGGCTTTCAATTTGTTTATCTCGAAGAGTCTTGTCACCTTGACCTAAACTGTGACAAGAAACAACAAGTAAGTCCTGTAAGGTTTTCCTATAATGTGCTAACTATAAAGAAAATACTGTAAAAGTTGGTGTCATGTTATTCAATTAAATATACTAGCTGAGAATATGGCTTGAACGGCGTAGTAAATTACTGCTTTACGGACAACCCTAATTGTCTAGATCAGATATATTCCCAGTACGGCACGTTAAGCGTTCCACAGTGAATGTCATTTGCATTATGCTCTAAATACACATCCTGAGCTACGCTAAGAGCCCTCTCAACTGTGACACGCCCCTTTAAATTACCTTACAATAACTTGATAATGTGCTACTCACCAAAAAGATGACATTATCTCCTGGTGAATCCCATTTGTCTTAAATATGACAGCGAATAATTACCCTAAAGATGAGGTAAAAACGATAGTGAAATATAAAAAAAAATATTTGTTAGAAGGAATAATTTCGTGGGTATGCGTGAGGTTGAAGGCAACGCTTCACTGCTTCACACGTGAAAACATCCGCGACGATTTGTTGCCACGTTTCACTATATTGGACTATTTTGGTTTGTGTTCGTGCATGTTGTTCAACTTTTAGCATAACAAGAGACTCCGACATACTCAGCTTACGTTACTCGCTTCGTTTATAAAAACCGGGGTCAAAAAACATTTTATGCATAAACGATTTCGCATATCGAGTTCAAGAAATTTAGAAGTCTTTGAGTTGGAACGTTTTAGCTTTGCAAATCATCTTTCTTCGCTCAAACTCTATCTGGCTTTTTCAAGTCATGACCTGTCGAAAAAGAGGAAGCAGGTTTCTGATATATGAAAGTGAACGATAAGTGACAAAAACAAATCCATAAAATGAGTAAAATATATGATTTTTTTTAAAGATAACTTTTATTTTCCTTAGACTTACGTTAATGGGATTCTTAAATGCATAGGTTCCAGCCATTTGTCAAACACATTAGCAGGGAAAAGATCGTCGATGTTTAGCATTAAATCCTTGGAGATTTAATGTAACCTGAAAGCCATGAACTGAAATTGGACATATCAAGTATTTGAGTCTGAGGATATTGCTGTCACAGAGAATGAAATGAGAATAAATTACAGTTGATGACATATACTGAACAAACGCATTATCGACTTTTCCCGGCCAGCAGCTGGAGATACACTCATGTTCTCATTAGAATGTTGCCATTAGATCTTAGCTATACATGTCACATTCAGTAAAATGCATTATAAAAATAAAATTTTATTCATAAAATTTTATTCAACAAAAACAGATACTTTTATATAAAAAGGCACAAGTTTCGAAGCACTCAAAGTTCAATTTTGATTTTTACCTAACTTTTTGGCTCCAACAATTAAGATAAACAGGACTATATCATTTTAGCACCCATATTCTTCCTGTGTGGCGAGTGGAAAACAAGTATATTTGAGAGTAAATCAAAAGCTTTTAGTCAAAACTTCACCTTTGTTTTGAAAGTTTCATGACAGAAATGATCGTTCATTGATTATTAATTTTTGTTAAATATTGATGATTTTGTAGCTGTTAAACACGATTTTTTTCTTTGCAAAAAGAATGACCAAAGTCAATGGTTTAAGCAACGGAAGTAATTTATTTCAAAGGCCAATAATTAGTGCAAAAAAACTCGAGAAAATGGCGCTAAACTTTTTCTCGTGTCAAGAAATAAGATTAAAACAGGAAATAACTAGTTGTCATTTTTATCTGCAAAAAATCGAAGAATTTCGGGTATTTGACCTGTACATATGTACGTGTAAATATTGTGAGATTTATTTTACTCGTAATGTTAATCTGTTTTGTGTGTGACACGACAAAAGACTAGCGAGACATTAAAAGCAATTACATAGATGGCCTTCATAATTTACTCTGCTTGAGATGAAACAAATGTGTAAGTACAAAGAGCTTCTTCGTTTGAGTGAAAATAAATTATTAAAGTTAATATTTTCGCTACAAATTTGGAGACATTTGGGTTAAAAAGTAAATATAAACTTGTCAAAATGTTTTAAATTTTGCCAACACTGTAACGTCTTGGCTATGAAGATCCAGCTACAAGAAGGTGAAAAAGTAAAACAAATGAATCCAATATCTGAACATAATGAAAGTTTAATTAATATATCTTTCTTAAGCAATTATTACAATGTGGAAAATGTATCTTACAATGCCCAATACACACTTTTCTGCGTTCTTTCAATTTACACATCTTTTATCAACGGTGAAAAACTGAACAAATGTTGACTTGCAACTCAGCTTCATCACCTGTTCTCTTGAGAAAACATTACTTGAAACATCTTTACCTTTTGTGATCAAACAAAAGCCCCAATTGACTGGCGCACCATTAGTAATATCTAAGCTATCTTTAGAATGTGTCGAACAGGCGACATCTTGGCGGAAAAGCGTCTAAAACAAACCATGCTTCATGACGATATTGTTTCGCTGTGCAGTTCTTGGTGATTTCATGGCAAGATTCCGGTTTTAATATTATGTTTATCGAATAAAACCACATACTTTATTTTGTGTTCTGATTTAGGTCACTAATAACCCAAACAAGTGGTGGATAGAGACCCAAAGATGATGCCTTATCAAGGTCTCTAAGACTTTACTTTAGAAGCAACCGATAAAAAGAAAAAAAATCAGCTCAGAATTTAGGATGCGATCTGCCGTTGAATTATCTTCCGAATGGAAACCGCACACTCACGCATGTTCTAAAATTTTATTAAATGATCTTAAACAATAAACGTAATCAGCGAGTAAAAAAAAATGGATACATAGTGGCTCATTTTTTTCCGAATGTGTTGAGCACGAAAGGTGTCTGGAATATATCGCCTTTTGTCACAAACTTATCGAGATCACAGGAAATTATAGCTCTGACTGCCCCCTCTAAGTTCGTCTCTTCGACCTCTCTCGGGTATGTTCTGTTTTATTTAAAATTTTCCAAAGCTCAAACTTTTTTTATGTTTATATTTTTAAAACAATTTATTTTTGCCACGGGTGTTGATGCTTGAATTTAGTGTTGCAAAAAATGAAATTATAACAATAGCATATCCACTGCATAATGAACCCACTATTTACTCAGTAAAGTACACGCTTAGATGCATTTAAAAGAAAACGTCACTTTTTAATGCGAAAATGCTAATAGTAAAGACTATAGTGTCCCATTTAACAGCCTAAACAAATGGCCACACTTTGTATCACCAAGTGTTTTGACAGCTCTGCCAATTTTAAAATTTGTAACAAATGCCTTGGCTGTCATCGCGTGTCTTCATTTGCCAATGAGGAGGCGAGTTGTTACGTCAAATGAGGAAGGGGACACAGCATCTAATTGGTCGTGATTGACACATGCTAGAGTTACTTATCGAACAGTGTGGGCCATAAACATCAGTTTGCTCATTTCCTCCTGGCCATTTAGTTCATTTACTTGACTTTCAAAAGTCAATTTTGGAGACGTGGCTGTGAAATTTCTAAGTGTGACTAAAGTAGGGAAGACAGGGCTTAGTGATATGATTCACTCTGATAACATGAACGCACCATTCTCTGTTAGTCGTATTCTCCATCCCTCAGAATATCCCACGAGTTACCATGAAGCAGGCCAAACAGATCAATGCCTAACTCACATGTCTCACTCATCGTTACGCTCTTCTCACAAGGTTGAAGAAACGTCAAACACGATGTCTTTGCACGATTCCCGTCCGAGCCAAAACTTCCTGTACTCGGACCCAACGAGGCTACAGTATCCTCGCTTAAAGCATGAATCAAGTCCATCTGTTAACCATCATAATACGACCTCAAATGCGCTACTCGACAGCCATACAACCGGTAAGCTAACAAATCAAAAAGCAACTAACTCGTAAAGTCAGTCGGCCGTTTAACCCTAAACAAGCAAATATTAACGGACATTAGTGCTATGTATCTTCGGTTTATGAAATTGTGATTAATTTTCTTCCCATTTTAGGAGCTGTTCATATTATTAATAAGATCTCGGTGGCGAAGTAGGGGGAGGGAAATTGTCTCAAGTGTCTTAAAAGAGCAAAACTATTGAAAGGTTAAGCCATTGCTACAAACCATTGAGATTCCTTTTTCGATTTTGAATGAAGCGATTGGTACTCAGCATTGAACACCCAGGCTCAATAACTGTTACTTATGCTTTTATCTAAACAATGAGATCAGCCTAAAGAATACGTCTAAGAATCACTGTCATCCATTGCAACGAAAATATTTACAATCTGAAATGTTCTGGGCGTGGAACCCTTTCAGAACCTTAATTACTAAAGGGAGCCCCTTAGGGTAAACTGCTTTATGGTTTGGAGTTGTTGATACTTTGTGGCTTTCAGCTGACACTCGTATCTTAAAATGCTGGGTGATTTGCTTCTTACTCCAGGATCGATGGACTCGGAATTAAGCAAATCACACGAGGTTCGGGAAATTCAGGAGCTTCAACAATCTACAACGCCAGGCAGCACAGATTTACAACAGAGTGATGGAACAAACAAACCTACAAAACGAGTACGAAGAAAGCCAAGAGTACTGTTCTCTCAGGCGCAAGTTTATGAGTTGGAGAGGCGCTTTAAACAACAAAAGTACCTCTCAGCGCCAGAGAGAGATCATCTTGCTCAAATGCTTAAACTAACCTCAAACCAAGTCAAGATATGGTTCCAAAACAAACGCTATAAATGCAAGAAACAATCAATGGAGAATAAGGCGCGAGCCGGAATGGAGCCGTGGTATAGCCTCCCTCCTGAACCAAGACGAGTTGCTGTTCCAGTGCTTATGAAAGACGGCGAGTTATGTTCACCCCTTCGTGATCAGATGCCTCCATATGGACTTAACATGAACCCGATGAGTATGAATGTGAATACGATGAGTATGAGTTCGCCTATGAACATGAATAGTCCAATGAACATGAACTTTCCACACCATTACATGCCGTACCCGACGCAAGGGAACACGATTACGAACAGAACATGGTAGTACAGAATGATTTATCAATAGAACAAACTTGCTTCATTTTAATAATTTGTAAAACTAAGATGTATGTATGCCGTTAAATTATATAGAAAGAAAATGCGATATATTTAAACTTTCTCCTAATGTGGAGAAATAGACGTATAAAGGAAGTTTTAAAATTAATTAAATTCTGAATCCGTGGGCAGCGTTAAGACATACGTTTACAACACCATATTGTGGTGAGGCACGGAAATTTGCGAGCTGATAAACTTTCTTTTAGAGACCCAATGTTGTTGCGTGAACGATGTGTATTTATGTGGTTGCGTGTTTAGCGTGGCAGTATGTTAATCGTCTGGTGGCGTAATGGCCATTGACGATTCAACTGTAGCTCAAAGTCTTAACTAAACTTAATACTAACACACACACATATTTTGAATTTATTTTTGTCTGGGTTTTATTGCTAGCAGAATCAATACTATAACCTTAACGTCAGTGAAACACTAACATCAATATATGCACGCCTTTTTTAATGAGAGCTAAATTTTATTACTGACCATCGCAAATCATAACGAGAGTTTGAGAAAATTCTCTTCAAAATTAGACAAAGAGTTCAGTCTGACACGAGATGGACTCTAACGATTACATTTTGCCGTTACTTAGTGTTATCTGCCAATGAAGCAAAGACTCGATAACAGATTTGTCGACAGATTGTGTTTAAGAACACGAAATTTTACAGCCTATAAGTTAGTTTCTACAAAAATTTGCATGCACGTTAGCAGCTTACATCGAAGCAGTTTGAGTGAAGACCAAGACAGTCGCAACAGTTTTAAAGCATTCACAGCCGAGTTAAATACACAAGTTTCGTATTAACGGATATTATAGTACATAATTAGCGAATCGCTGCCAACAAACTTATATATGTACGTTGTAATTACAAACTGACTAAAAACGAAAATATTAATGGTAATATTTACTACTTAAAAGCATTAATTTCTCCGAACTCTATGTGTATTATACAGGTTTATAATAACAAGCGGAAGATTTTGCCTTATTCCTTATTCCTTATTCCTCATATTAAAAACAAAATTTCCGCAAATGTCTAAAACTTGTGTTGTTTTTCCTCATGAAGGCAATGCACTTAACTTGTATTTTACAGGAATCTTTGATTTATATTTTCTGAAACAAAACTGTAGGCGAAAGTTTCAAATTTTTTTTACTTCACAGTTTTTCTCGACTTCATCAAGGAAAGCGGGTGCGAAGATTTCGATTCACCTGCCAAAGTCTTATTACCATATTATTTCAGAAAATTACCTATACGATTTGATTTGTACAGCTCTATTTACTCTTTATTCAGAATTTCATGTACCGCATCTACAAATACAATAGAACTGAGAATCCAATGCCGAGAAACCGCACACATCCATCAAGTAAATTGCTTTCTATTCATCGCTTTTAATGGACCTATAACTCAGTTGACTGTTAGTGTTATGAATTTCTTAAATGTAATCTACTGTGGTTTCACGAAATGCGCCGTGAATCTATGAAACTAATGGAGAAGCCTATTCATTTCGGTGTATATGCTCAAATTTTTATATAAACAACTTGGCACTCGAAGTTTGAGCTGACATAGACTTGACACCAGTGTGTTTTCCAATCTCGCTATCTGTCACGAGCTTTGATTCTCAGCAAGGACCTGTCTATTTTAGTTTACGGAAATTGCGAACAAAAACATTCGTTCGCAGCAAAATAGATGTCGTATGGAATTGAAGAGCTACATTCAAATACTACATCGGTAAATAGAAACTCTCAGAGGAAGGATAATTTGACATACGTTATATGTGTGGTTTTCAATCAAGTTGATTGAAAGGAATCCACTCCCCGGCAAAGCTTTTAAACGTTTCAACATTATAATGTTGATTATTGCTGTCTTCTCGAAAAACACTTCCAACAAGCTTCCGCTGAGAGGCAGACACAGAAGAAAGAATAAAAGTTTACTGAAGGTTGGCCATTGAATGGAAATGCTTAAAAGAGCGAGTAAACGTTGCGAACAAAAGAAGAGCACCATCTGGCGCGCACTGCATTCTATTCATGTCAATCAGTGCAATCATTAAGACACATAAGCTGACAATAGGAAAACAATAAACGAATTAAGACGCTTGCGAAATGAACGATGTGATTGGCGTTAGCTGTTAAACCATTATCAGTAAAAGAGCTTTCCATAAGAACTGTTGAGGAAAGCGTAACTCTCAGACTAACGCACCGCTCGCTTTCCCACGCAGACTTGTCATGCTTAAAAGTTTTATCGTTCACGTGTTTGGATTGATAGCTTAATGCGACTAGAGATTGGAAATAAAAAACTATTTCGTTTTTATGTGACTAGTTTATTAAGTGAACGATCTCGGAACTTTTATTTTTAGAAACTTACCGAATCATTAAAACCACTTCTTGATAAAATTGTCAAGAGCCTTGATTTAAGAGATCTTTGGGGTAAAGTTCAATTTTTCTGAGCAGTGATTCGAAATGGGGTAACAGTCGTTCCCGAAAGTCTAAGCAAAAGCTGTTTTGAGAAGGGATGCCCTGGCTTGTTGTCCGGTCACCTCTGTGCTGTGTAGCTCAGTAATTGAGAGGATGTATTTTTCTTAATTACATTGTGTCAACGCTCTTTAATGCAGTGTCAACAGTCTACGCAAATGATAGCTGCAGCCAATCAGAGCTTAGAATTGGCTTGATTTTCTCATCATCAGCTACTAAGTGATACGAGAACTCAGACCAATAAGCGATTAATGTCGAATTTTAAATCTTTATCAATGAATAATGATATTGTGAAATTCCTGTAGGCCCCCCAAGTGCTGTATTTAGAAAAGCACTGTCACAGAGCAACGGGCGGTATCTTGTTTCTTATCCGACAGCGGCGGGAGATCAGAGACAGTATTGTGGTGTGCTCGAGAGGTAGCATTATTCTTCAGTCGAGAGCTGGTTTTTGAAAGAAAATGAGCGAAGACGGAAGGCCATCTGTAACTCCTTTTTCAATCTCGGACATCCTAAACAGAGAACACGGCTCACATTGTAACAATTCAGTTTGGGATTCAAGACACACTTACGAACGTCCCATCTTACCCGTGTCATTTTTGGCCCCACCGCAATTTATGCAAACATCTCCATGTCTTCCTAGTTTACAACAATCCAGTGGCTGTACACGTTATCCGTGTCCTCCACAACCCGTTGCCAGCCCTCAAAGACCTATAAGTGATAGAAGTTTGGAGGAAAGTCCGACTCCGAGATCGGACAGCCGATCAAAGGATGATGGTGAGTGCGTGATTTTTTCTGTTTGTTGTTCAGCTAGACTGTTGGTGGTCTTTAGGTGATAAATGCCTAGTGTGTAGTTTGTAAAACGCCCCTCAATTAAGGCGATCTATCTCCCTAATCTTTGGCAGTTTTTTTCTTCCGCAACAGAAAAAATAGAGGCTGAAGAATACAACACTTCGACATCAAATCAAACTCAGGATTCAAAACCACGAAAAAAGCGATCAAGAGCGGCCTTCTCGCACGCTCAGGTCTTTGAGTTAGAACGAAGGTTTAGCCACCAAAAGTATCTTTCTGGACCAGAAAGAGCGGAATTAGCAGGAGCTTTAAAACTGACTGAGACCCAAGTTAAAATCTGGTTCCAAAACAGACGTTATAAAACAAAACGGCGACAGTTGGCTTCCGAGATTTGTCCGCCGAGTGCTGCGAAAAAAGTTGCTGTGAGGGTATTGGTACGGGACGACCGAAAGCAGTATGAAGACTTAGGATTGTCAGCCTTGCCGGTTACACCTTTCAGCTATGCTCCGGCGTCGTATGCAGCGCACTGCGGTTACTTCTGCCTGAGCCCAAAGTTACAAGTGCCTTCCTATCAATAGACAAACATTTCCAACAATAATATATCACTGCTTCAAAGCAGTCCTCGGGACAGATACATTTGGCCAAGGAAATGATATTGAAGTGAACATAATGTGCAATATATTTTCACTAGAAGATTTACACGTTTCGAGTGCCGTACTTGAGGCAGTAAATTTGTGTTTGGAGAGTCTAAGTAGAGTTTTGATGTCAAGAGTTTGGAAGCAATATAGATAAAGCGTAAATTTTCTTTGCGGCACGGAAGTGGTGCTCTTAATAGTTCGAGTGCTCGATCGAGAATTCGAGGTTTTTTATTAAGGTTTACCGTGCTGATGAATTGGCTTCATAAGGGGTTTCTCTGCTAATTAAGAATAATCCTCGACGAGGAATTAAACCAAATGTATCATAATATATTGAACAAGATTATATTCTCTGCAGAGTTGGAGTGTTAAATTTATTATAAAGTTTGGCTCTAAGGTTAGTTCTCGGGGCGATAATGTCCTAACGCTTCACAGGTCAAAGGGAAGCTATGTCTTTTAATAAATTACTTCCTTAAGTAAAACAAAATTTAATCCAGGAAAACTAATTTTAAGAGTTAGGACTCTAAATCAATCGTTGGGGTCTATTTATTGAACATATCGCAAGTATCAACGTGCCTGATGCAGGCGAGATTGTGACCATGTAGCTTGACTACTTATCAAATCATGCTTTAGAACAGCAGCTGTGAAATCACAATGGCTGTAAGCTTAGTATTTTAGTTCTGTTGTGTAAACATCTTTGAAGGTTTTGATAAAACCGCATGTAAAATAAAATAAATCAAATCGAAAACGGATTAGACAAATGTGTTGTCTTCTCTATTTATTTGATTGTACGAGTTCGAGAACGAGATCACATCTCGCCGGACCTGAGTGGGTGAAATTTAACAAGTGGAATTCACAGTCAACAAGAAGCTCCACTTCGCATAATTCTATAACAGGATTATCGAGGTTTTTAAGTCTCTATCAAACCATCCAGATATCGGATTTGACCCCCTCAAAATCCAATTCTTCTGTTGAAGCTGATTACAAATTACAGTACATCGTTCGTCGGGTACAAAGCGGCTCATTAAGCCTCATTATAATGGCTTTTATTCAGGGACTTAATATGATTGTGAAACACTTCTTTAGGGCAGTTTATCCACCCCTCCCCTTACACCTCTTTTTTTAAACACATCTATCCACCGTGACAGAGGACCAATACAAGAGTAATCATGAATAGGCTTGTTTCCTTTGGATGGAATGTATTTTGGGGTAAAATCATGCCAAAGCGTTGTGATTCGAACAAAAACAATGGCTGACACCTTTCGTGTACATAGAACAACGGAAGTGGAAAGGGAATATATAAAATGTACAATAACAGTTAGTACTATACAAGAGTCGGTCGCTCATCAACTTATGTACGAATATCTCTTAATGGCAGTTTAATTCTGATTGAAATACCCCAAGAGTTCGTAATGTTAGCATTTTCTTTTAAATGCCTTGGTTTCCTGTTTGTTAAGATTCCCAAACGATAATGCGTGTGACATTATCAGCGCTTTCCATTGTCTTGCTGAGTGCTCTATTTGGAAAATTGTGCTGATTGGAAAACCAAATTGTGTCAATAGCAGAATTCAGCGTTAGGTTTTAACTTATAGCACAGCTGTATTCTAAAAATTTCTTATCAGCTCGGTTCATTATTGAAAAGTTGTCCCGAGAAAAAAGGCATTTTCCGTCACTGCGGGAATAATAACTCAGACCATTAGAGACAGATTGGTTTCAATGGAAATGTAATGGATGTGCTACAGGTCGAGACAACACTCTAAATGTCTTAAAAATCACACACGTAAAATAGCCTCTCCAATTTCAGTTAACTTAAGATAATGCCCTGTCAAAAACTAAACTGCAAAGACAACATTCCGAGCAAACAAAAACATTTTAGAGTGAAAAAAGATCTTGTGTTATCACGAGTTAAAATGGAGCACGCGTCGTCCTGCCAAAAATTTGGGAGGTATCAAACGTAATTCTCTTTTTAGCTACTCGAAGAACACAATCTGTAAGCGTACTTCACATTGATGATACAAGGCTCACGACCCACTTAAGCAGTTGAAAGAATTATTTAATTAAATTTGCAGCCCATTCTGTTTTTAGTTTTGACAGAGCTGTGATCGCGTTATCATTTGAACTGTAATCGGAGTTCTTTCCTTTAAATATACTCTTTATTTCTCTCTTATCGCTAATCGCTAACGCTTTAGTGTGACACATTTTATTTTTAATGTCTACGCAGCCTTAAAGAAAATGGAAAGCTCTGGTAGCCTTAGAAAACGTTCGTAGTTTGAAACGGTAGTTTTTTTTTTTACGCCGTTAAAAAAAGCGCCAACCTCAAGCAGCTGGAGCGGAAACCAGTCAGTGGTAAGGTTAGTGGCTGAAAGAACTTTATATAAAATATTTTGGTTTTAGCAAGGTACTAAACTAGATTCTACATTTCCGGACTAGACTCATATTTTAAAATATAGTTTGTCTTACAAACAAAGCTGTAATTTGTGTGAACAAAAGCTATTTAAAATCAAGCAAATCCATTCTTTACTGCGAACTCCCCGTGGCGCATTTAAAGGGATTCAACAGTGCAATTAGCGAAAACGGGTCATTGTGCCTAAGTGCAAAATAGCAGGGTCTCTTTCGATTTAAAGCTTTCTACTTCATTCTAAGTCATTAATTGCTTTTGGATTGTGCGGTAATACAAAGGCGTTCGGATGGAAAATTAATATGTATTGTTACGTTTTTGTTTTCGCTGTAAATGTTGGCTGTGTCACTCGAGAAATCTGTATTTGAATCTGAAATTGTTTCGTCTGTTAAGCATTAATATTTCAAATTCAATTCGAATGCGAAAGCCTAATTTTAACCCGATTGTTCATTTCTTTTTCGTTGCATGCGTTTCCAACATGGGATCTTCGATTATCCAGGTAAATTCGTTTCCGGCTCCGGCGGAGCTTAGTAATGAACAATTCTTGAGTGAGGCGACTCTGACATAAGTTATGTTTTTACGAAGGGTTAAAGCACGACTTTTGTTAAAATTGTGAGGTCGTTTTCTGTTGCCATGAGTTACAAAATTAGCTCTCCATCACTAGTACTAACAAAGATCTGAGTGGTTTAGTCGGCTAAAGTAAATAAAAACCCCTGCACGAATCAAGCTAGATATCACTATTAAGATATGTACGTGTGAAAGGGCTTTACTGTGACAAACACGATTTAACTCTCTCAAAAAACTGGGTGGTCGACGTGAAGATTTTTCAAGTTCAAAGGATTCTAATACAGCTGTGTTTGACGCTAAACGATGGCACATGTGGTAAAATGATAGCCGTACTTCACTTTTTCACGTCAGTACAAAATTTTAACTAAAAAGCTTGCATTTGTCCGAGACAAAATTAGATTTAAATATTACGTTGGCTTATTTTTACATCGAGCATTTTTCTTAAGAGATCTCGAGCTCTCGGTCAGAAATTTAACTCACTGTTTAGTCTTTCACTAATTCGTATGTTTAAAGTTCACAGCTTGCAATATTTTTGCAGCCTCATTGAAATTAAGAACGTCTGGTGTTCTCTCTAAATGTTTTTATTTTGTCTTCGGGTCGAGAAAAAGCATGTAAGAATCAGTTAAAGAATGAAGAACAACATTTTAAGTCATAAAAATCTTGGTCTGTTATCCGCAGCTTGGGTGCATGACATGTTGTGTAAGGATGTAAAGCTCTTCTTTTATAATGGAAAGTTGAGCAGAGATAAGAGTGTTTTCTTTGCTATTTCAGGCAGAAGTCTTATCTTCTTTATAGGACTGTCATAGCTGATATCACGGCGGGCTTCAATGTATGGCTAAAGATACACGTCTAATCAAAACAAAAGTTTTGTTTTGGCAAAATCACCACCAAGTTCCTCAAAAAACCGGAAAATTTTTGTTTAAATTCTAACACAGATTGCAGAACGCAAAAAAATTGTTGAATTGAACTGAATACATGTTTTTAAACAAATTAATTATAAACAGCGGGCAAATATACAATGTTTTTCAGTTGTAAAATGTAAAATGTAAAACGATTTAACGTTTTTTAATCGTTTAAAAGTCTCCCCGCTCAGAAGCTGCAAAATATGGAACAAGTGTCTCTATTTTTTTTAAATCAAACACTTGGTTTAATTAGTTTTGGATTAACTTTAGATTAAGAACTTTCAAGTTTTCTGCCATTTTCCTTGATAGAAAAATAAAAACGAAAGCTCTCAGACTCATTTGTAAACAGATAATGAAATTACTCTAATATTAGATTTCCATCGTTGTTTGAGATATACTGCGGCAATCACAATACAAAGGCGGTATAATAAAGAGCCAAATTCATCTGGTAAAACGAGAGCCAAATATCAAGCTATCACAACTAATTATTATGTCTAAACTATTTGCGTCTTGTGAAACGTCGGGTTAGCTCTCTTCATTATCTAAAAAACTGTATTTAAAGACAAAACAGCTTATTTATGCGTTTAAAGTGTCCTTTGATAAAATAGATGTGCAACCAAACATAAAATTAAAAGAAAATATTTATACTCGGTCAGAGGGGGCCGTTGGAGGAGGTGTGAGCCTACGCAAAAGGTTTGTTTAAGAAATTTTTAAGAATGCCAACGAGACTAAACAGTACGAGTCGTTCGTTAGGGTTTTTTTCATGTTAACACTTGAGTGTTTATCCATCTGAACTGCTTTTTAATTACCACAATTTGGCGATATTTAATGAGCTTAGTCTTTGGACTAAACGTTTTTCAGTCCTGCCGAGAACATTCTAAAATAAATAGTAAGTCTTGTAAGTTAGAATCTAATTGCACTTCAAAAAGCAGAAGTTTTAGCAAATTTGTCGACACGTTTTGCCAACAGCTGTTTTTTCTTTTTGTTTTTCAATCAGCTTCTTCTTTTACATTTGGTCGTGGCTCGATGTGCAGGGACTGTTTGGGAAAATTAAAAATTTTACAGCTTTCTAGGGATGATAATTAATTATCGTCTTTTTTCGCTTTTTTCTTCCGAAAGCAGCTTACTTAACATTATCTGGCCAGCATGTAATGATAGAACAAATTAGTTTACTGCAAAAATAGTATAAGAGCTGAGCTAAATACCTTTATTAAGCAACAATCCGAGTTTATCTATTTATTTTTTCACATTTTTCATATATATATTTAATTAATCCGGCAGAGAAAAACACAATGAGTCTAATTGAATTCGGTTGATAGAGCTTTTTAGTGAAATATATTGCTCTTTACTACAAATCCGAAAATATATATGTCGAAGGAGCAACAAAATAAGTTTTTGAAAACCCATAAATTGTAGATGAATTTTAGGGTGATAATTTCATTGTGCATCTATATTCGTGAACATGTTGGCAAAGTATTATTTTTGGTGAATAGGGGAAGACGAAAAGAAATTTTCTAATCTATGTCGGGCAGACAAGTACACTCCAAAGTTTTGTACGCATTTCAAGCTATCAAGTGTACTCATGTTTTTTTTTTATCATAACATCTACTGCTGTGGCTGAATGTTCTTAAATAGTTTCAGGATTTCCGCCTCAAATGTTTTTAAAATGTTCTTAAGTGTAACTGTTAATATCGGGTGAAGGTTCATGTAATAGTTTCCATTTAACATTCGAGAGTTTTCGTAATTCTTAAGGGATTTTAAATTTTAGTTTGTTACACTTATGAAACCAGCCGGCAGATTTGAGTCCCTGTCTACCATCCAAACACCTTTTATCTAAAGATACGAGGTTTACCATTTGATAAACATGTAACTAACAATTGCACTACTAATACTAAAAGTACTAAAATTGTATGTTATTGGAGCAGAAGTTAAACAATAACAGGAAATATTCGCCTATTGAGGATTTCAGCCTTAGACGCTCTTAAAATGTTCTGAAGCATAATTGTTAGTATATATTTGGTGTACGTTTTGATATTCTCCATTTTAGCGTTTTCATAGTTCCTGGGTAAATTTCGTAATTCATTACTTTGTGAAACCGGCAGATATGGAGTCCCTGTCTACCATCCAAACACCGTTTATATATATCTAAAGATATGTGAGTTTTGCCACTTGATAAACATGCATGTAACTAAAAATTGTCCTAGTAAAATTGTATGTTATTGGAGCAGAATGTAAACAATGACGTCAGGAAATATTCGCCTATTGAGGATTTCAACCTTAAATGCTCTTAAAATGTTAAGCATAGTATTTGGTGTACGTTTTGATATTTTCCATTTTAGAGTTTTCATAGTTCCTGGGTAAATTTCGTATTTCATTACTTTGTGAAACCGGCAGATATTGAATCCCTGCATGTCTGCCATCCAAGCACCGTTTATCTAAAGATATGAGGTTTGCCATTTGATAAACGTATAACCGAACATTGTAATTGTAAAATTCACATTTTGATTTGCCAGCACAATAGGCGATGTTGCGTTTCCATGATTTTAAGCATGCAGTATTCAAACTATATGAAAAGAGTTCTTCGTCTTTCGTCAGCCTCGGTTCTGTTCTTTTTGGCATGTTCTAAACTAAAATTTGCGGCGTGATTTTTCAGCCTTACTTTCTTATACAAAAATAAGGCACTTATAAATGTTAAAAGTGCATGTATTTTAGATACACTTGCTTGTTTTTTCCGAAACGAAGCGGTTTTCTTGAAAAACGATTAGTGTATATACGTCACTCGCTCAGCTGCGGTGTAGAAGATTCTCATATATAAGCTATGCTTCTAAACAACCTTTTTAAGAAGTTCATAGTCCTCTTTTCTTTTTAAAGCTTTTATTGTTTATAATAATAAACTTATAAGAGTAGCAATGGTCACCAGAATATTTGAAGTGCTCTCAAAATTTGGCCCTGGAAGTTGCTTAAATGCTCGCGCACAAACTTTAGCAGCACTCGTAATGTTTGGACGGAGTAGCTCGAATGCTGGTTTTTTGAAAATTAGTAAGTTATCAAAATGTTTGCTTCGCTTTTTTTATTCGTTATGGCTTTTGCGAATAACTGTTTTCGATGTTGTTGTTCAGATGGAGCAACTGTACCTCTAGCTTGAAGAACATTGCTCGCTGCTCTCACCTCCCAAAAGGTCAAGTGCTCCGGCGCGCTCGCTAAAGATATGGCTGCGGCTCGCAGTTACCAGTTGTCATCACGTCTTGTCCTAATGTTGTTTTTGTAATCAAAGTTACAATCTTTATGAAAAATGAAAAATTTTCAAGTTTTGAATTTGTTGAAGCAACGAGCATTTATTGCTGAATTTGCTTTTCAAGTTAAAAAAAATAAGGCTCTTCCCTTGTATGGTTTCGACCTTTGGTTCAGAAGTTGAGTCATATTGGTGAACAATATAGTATTGTCAGAATATGAATTAATACATATAATTCAACAAACAGGTAAAATCCTACGCAATTCATATTACAGTCATTTTTTGTGGATATTAAACTGTATCTTTGCTTAGAAGTTGGAAATAATTAAAGTTTATTGATATCGGTAGCTCAAATCTCCCTGTGGGACATTTGCAATTGCGAAACAAAGACATGTGATGGTAAAGAAATGTTCCTTGTTAGATCTTCAACTTTAAGCATTCTTTAATTTGTACTTTCGTATTTATTAAACGAATATTGACCACTTGAGAACACTGAGCAAATACGTAGCAAGTTACTAATTTCTCCTTTAAATAGGGTTAATCAAGCAAACTAATTATTCAGTTTAAAGATGCTGCTGTCGAAGCCTTCCACTCTTCTTTTTTTAATAAGAATATCTTATTTTTGGGCCGAGGCTGAATGTTCTTAAATATTTTGAGGATTTTAGCCTCAAATGTTCTTAAAATGTTCTTAATATAATCATACGCATTTATCACGTTTAGTTTATGAAACAAAATTTAGTTACTGGCTGCTGTCCAGACACTGTATGTGTATTTAAGAAGATACGAGCTTTGATATTTGATATATAAGTAGATAGAGTAAAAGAGAAAATAACGAGTCCTGCAAATTGTTCTTGTAAAACTTCCATGTATTTTACTCTAGTTGCAAACAATGTTGCACCGGACTATTTGCCGATTCCATGATTTTGTGCCGTAATGTAACAAAATAAAGTTCTCGGTCATTCCACAGCCTCGGGTGTGTTCTTAGCATGTTCTCAAATTTTGGCCGATTTTCAGCTTGACGTTCTTATAAAAAAAGATTCTGATGAAAAAAATAGTGTACTTATCAAATTTGTAAACGGTGCTGAGTTATTGTGCAGACGTTTTATTAAAATTACAAAAATATACGAGCAAATACTAAACTCGGCAAATTGCGTTTAAGGAATTCGCGATTTTAGAAATTATGTCAGATAGGTTTCCTAAGTTTTGATCTGAGAAAAAATGTTTAAAGAGACTATTCCCGAGCCGGACAATATTTTATTGCTATGTTAAAAACATTTTGAGTTATTCAAACATTCGTTATTCATACTAAATAACCTATTGATATTGTAATTCCGGTGTAATTTCTCTATAACTGAACATTCTGTGCCCTGTACAAAGGTCATTATATTTATATATTCACCGGCATGTAAGTATAAAAATTTCTATCATTACTGTTACGACTTGCCGAAATTATATTTGTTAGAAATGCTCTGCGCGTTGAGTTGCTTTCTGAGGTGTACAACCCACTTTCGGCTTATTCTTTTCACTTAATCTAAATCAATTAACAGTAATCGAATTAAATTTTACCTGCGCAATCCATAAAACGATAAACCCATCTATAGGGTTTTAAAATAGATAGAAAAAAATGAATAACCCGACCACTAAATTCCAAATGTTTTCACAATTTTATGCATGTAATTGCAAGAGATTGTAAATCCGAGTACACATTAATCTTTGAGTTTTCCGGCATCTGAAACTTTACTTTTGACCGAGATTTCTTCAATTGTTCTCGGCGGATATGTTCACCTGTTTTCTGTCACAAGACGTAATTAGTGTGTATTCTTAAAAGTCCAAACGCGCAAATTAATATATTTGAAAAGCATTTTATAAAATATTCCACGAGGTTTGAGGTTTAACAACAACTTGAGCTAATGCAATTTTTGTAAAATTGAAATCTTATGCCATGGCTTTGAATCTTATGGCTTTGAATGTAAACATAAAAGTTAAAAGTTAAAAGTTAAAAGAACTAGTGGCGTTTTTGGAGGATGCAGCTGTCGGAACAGCTTAGATTTTCAATTGCCCACTGAAATGCTAATAATGTGTCTCAGTTGGCTTACGGTACGGTCATTGAGCAGCTGTCACTCAAAACATATTTGGGAAATCTGATATTTTAACCTGCCACAAAAGCATATTATTCTTTGCTGTTTTGGCAATTTTACCAAAGTAAAGCCTAAAACGAGACCGGTTTGATCGTTTTGGCTTAGTCCCTGTAGGTCCTTACGTAAATGCAGAAGTAACTGGTTTGGGGCTGGCATTTATCACATCTTAAAATCATCTTGTTCACTGTTGTAACACGAACCGTACATGCACAGCTCGAGGTGGAGTTTATTTGCAGTTTTCATTAGCTTTAGGCAAATGTTTGTTTACTTATGTCACTTTATCAACAAACTTGAAACCGAAAAAACCCAAGAGCATAACAAAGCATAACTCGTCACCAAAGGTCGGTGTGTGGCTGATGAAAACTTGCCCTTGAAACACATAGGGTTTTGCTAAGAGTCGCACTTCAGAGAAGTGTTCAACTTTAGTAAGCCGTTTAAGTTGATTACTGTCCAAGGTTGATTACATTTTAATTTGTGCTTACTTGTTGTTAGAATGAAGTGCGAATTCGTGTCAAAACACTGATCACATTACGTGGTTAATGGGGATGTTGGCGCTCTCGAAGACCACAGAAAAAAAATTGGTTGTCTAGAATTTCCGTTCAAGCATGCAACCATTTGGAAAGCAATCGACGTTGTGCTAAAGTAAATATAGTTACAAAATTTAAAGAAAATATCTAGATTGGTGTGTAGGGTTAGATAAATACAAGCTTTTGTTACAGTCAGGAAAATAGATACCGGTGGTTGAAGTGAAACGCGAACGCACATAAAAAAAATACCAGACAAAGAAATAACTGTGTGACTAGTGCAATTTTACTGACTTGGCCGAGTACCACACAAACAATCTATCCATCCTCGAATTTTTCGTAGATAGCCAAGAACTCAATATATGCTTTTATAAAAAAAAGTTATGCTAGACATTAGTAGTTAGGTTCTGATTATATGGAACGAGCTAGCCCGGTTGAGCGGGCTGAGTTTTTCTACCGAGATCCCGGCTATCCGCATAAACTC
>JAOEJH020097772.1:0-11983 GCA_025448215.2 Palythoa grandis
AGAAACCACTCCAATTGCCTCAATTAAAATTCTGCTGGTGCAAGTGTAGAAGTCAACTGTAGCCAGCTTACAAGTCCTAGTTCCTCTGAAAATTCTGAAGGCACAGATACAGCAACGCCGTTGGAAGTCTTGAAGGAACGTTTTCCTGAAAAACCTCTTGAAACTCTCAGAAATGCAGCTGGTGATAACCTTAGCCTTAATGAAGCAGTAGATAAGATTCTACAAGGCAGCTGTGCAAGTAAACCAATAACTTCAAAAGGTAACTTAGACCGTACATTGCCTCAATTTCTAACACATAATAAGCAACTGGAAAAAGGTTCAGAGTTCTCCAGAAAGATAGAGTGAGAAAATCCGTGGTACTGTCTACTAAGAGCAAATAAACAGTGTATTACAAATCAAGGAAACTACAGAAGAAACTAGTGGTTGAGTTCAAAAAAGAGGAAGGATTTGATGTCAGAGCCTTAATTTAATAATTATAATAATTTATTAAACTTCTATATCGCCTTAATAATTAAAATATTCCAAGGCGTTTTACAATAATATTAAAAAAGCGGTAAATGCTAAATTTTTTTTTTATTAAGCTCTGAAAAAGAAAAGAAAGCTACTTTTCCAAGGGAGCCCACAGCGAGTTGCACCTATTAAGGACTCAACAATGCTCGTACTGTTTCACTTAAATGGAACTGTTGTTGCAAATGCATTTCTTAAATAAATGAAAATATATCTCTTTTTTCAAAATAATAAAATAAATAAAGTAATGAAATATATGTTAAATTTTTTATATTATTATAACATACTCTATTCTGAATGTATAATCACTCCTGAAAATGACGCTGGACGGCATCGAAACGTCAAGAAATTAAAATTGATTCCAACTTACTTGCGTTAGTTTTTGTGTTACAAATTTTTCATAACTTTTTATATTAATAAAATATATTTTTTATATGTTATAGAAAGACATAACATTCTCATGCTTGTGCCATGTTTTTACCATTACAAAATTTGAAAAAATGACCATATTGCTGTAAACATGTGTAAAAGTGACATTCCATTAACAGCCAGAGAATGTTGTTCTTGGAAATGCCATTTTGTATCTGCGACAGAGAAATGAAGCAGAGTGTGAACCAAAGAGAGAAGGAATAACTTTGAGGAAAGAGAAATTTAGTCTAGAGCAAGCAAGATGGATTTCGAGAAAGAGTAGTAGCAACAGCTTCAAGAGCAATTTGGAGATCAGCAAAGGTAGATTTTACAGCCGCAACAACAACAGCAATAAATTATGCAACAGATATTTCTTTATTGTCAAAAATTGCAAAATAAATTCAGTTTACTTGTCTGATATTTAATAAGTTGAATTGTATTTTGAAAATGTAGTTATTTTCATTAGAAAGACAAGGTTATTGCATTTCAAACCTTTGCATGAGGACCACTACTTAAGTGTCAACCATATGCTTGTGTTAATAAACAGTATTTTCAGTTATTGTACTTAAATCCTTTTCATAATTTAAATTTTTGGTTTTGGCTGATTGCAGTAAACATTTGAAATAAAAATTTTATAAAAGTGTAAAATTTTATCTTGAAAAATAATGTAGGTATTTTTCTGTAGAAGCAAGGTTGATATTTTTTAAAACTTTTCATGGGGCACTAGGCAGCACCAAGATAACATGACCACCTGCATAAATATAACATATCTTAGTAGAAATCTAGTCTATAGATCAGATTATAGATTTTTCACTTGTGAAGGTACTTTTATTTTCAGTACTTGTTCACTAACAATGAATTCAACCACTCACAGGGCAAAGTCTGAACAATACTGCCCCTACTCAAAAGAGTTTAGGTAGCAGCCCAACGCTTTAAAACCAGATACCTATCTCCCACACTTCATATAATGTCAACAAAATTATGCTACATTTCAAATTGTATTTTCAGAGAATGAGGCAAGCAGCAGTCCTGCCATGGAGCGCCTGGGTTTTCAGCAGTGTATGGCATTTCTCCTTGGTTGTGGCCATGTGATTAGTACATTTATTTCAGATCGCAATGTAAAGATATCCCAGCAGATGAACGACAAACTACCAACGATTGCTCACTACTTTGACCTCTGGCATTTAAAGAAAAGTGGGAAATATTTTGGAATGACAATTGTTAATACAGCATTTACTGGTGCGTTAAAAATGGCCTTGTAGTGAACCTGATAAATCAGAAATTATCAGCAAGTATGAACCCGAACCACTTTACAATGAGATCCCTGTGGGACCTGGTCGTCTCAGTTGTCAGATGAGATGCATAAATACCCTGAAGAAATAACCAAAATAAGTGGCCAGAAATGTATGGCACCAGTATCTCTGATTGAGCAACTTTTTAGGGGTGGATGTTGTTGTGGTATATGTGAAGTAAAATCTAAGACTGTGGCAATAGCACTTGAAATCTGGTGGGCATGTTCACATGGCCACAAGGGAAAATGGAGCTCTTCTAAGTAGTACTATGGAACGTACTCTAACAATCTTCAGTTTTCTGCTGCAATTCTGTTGTCAGGCAACAACTATGCCAAGATAGAATTAATAAGGAGGTTTATAGGTTTGGCTTCACCATCAAACGCTTCGTATAACACCGTACAAAAGTTTTATTCTATCGCTGCAATTGAGGAATGGTGGCAGTGGCTTCGCACTATCATCGTTTCCCTAATTGATAGTGAAGGTGAGTGATGATGGGCAAAGCAACTCACCAGGTCACTTTGCCAAGTACTTAACATAGTTATGCCGATCAACTCATCCAAAGAGTACATACTCCACATTGAGCGTGTGGATAAGAGGAAGGTTGCAGGGAAGTCCCCATGTATGGAGAAGGAAGCACTTAAACGTACCATCAAGGCCTTGCAAGATGTTATTAATTTGAAGGAAATTGTGACAGATGCTTCTACCTCCATTATCAAAACGATTGGTTGCTGCATTATTTTTTAATTCATTTTTTGTGTTCAGCTGCTGTTGAGGGACAAACAATATTAGTAAATAACTTCATTTGTTGAAAATTATTTTTTAATATTTGTTTTAAATACATTTCACTTAAATGCATTAAGGGTTGTCATATGTGTGTATTTATATCATGTATAATTTATTCCAAATTTTGTAAAATTGGTGAATATTTTAACCTGAAGGCTTCTCATCTAAATGTTTCAAATGATATACTAGACGTAACACAAAATATATTATGATTTTATATTTACAGTGTACGAATGAATAAGCAAGTAGTTTGTTATTAGAGGACTCCAGATAGCTGTGGTCCAAACTGTTGTTAAATAAAATATCTCCTGCTGCAGCTGAAGAGTTTTCCATTCACTGGATATGTGGCACAAGGCAAAGAGTATAGCGAAGTGCCTAGCTCAGGTATGGGTTGAATATATGTAAGATTACTGTTTCTGTTAAATATTTTTCCAATGTAAGTGCTGAGTCTATGAAGCATTATTGTGTGCAATCAAAATATTTACTTTAGTTATTGTATGAGAAATGTTTTAGTTGTCATTATGGAATTAAGAAAGTTCCCATTTTGGGTTTCACTCCTAGTTTTCTTTTTCATTACTCAGCTTGGAAAGATGAAAGAAAATGAAAAATAGCTTAGTGGACTGACAGCATCATAAATCACTTCTGGCTTTGTTGTCAGACCTGTGATGGCCAGGTCAACAAACTCAAAGTTAGGCAACATGTGCTTTGATGTTTCTCATTATCTTGATTGGATGTCTGTTTATGATATTACACTAATTTGATGCTGGTTTATTTATAGATTTTAAGTATTATTTACATCTGAAATAACATTTTTGTACTTTATATTTACCGGTACATCAAATTTTCAAATTTCTATTTAGTAAAGTGACCCTCCCATAAAACACTTATTTGTGAAGAAGGTATCCTCAAGAAAAATTATCATTATGTTCTTGCAGACTATGTGGATAGGGTTGCTGCACCATTTGATGGTGTCTGTATTCACAGCCCCATTGATCAGACCGACCACATATTTCCTTGGTTTAACAGGCCGCACAAAGACTATCAGGTGCTACAGAAGGTCATCTTTAGTCCAAAACTGTTGGCCTCACTCAAGTATTATGTAAACTTTCGGTAAGAAAAAAGTTATTTATTGCACGGTTGGTGCAATTGCAATTAAAGGGTAGTATACATTACCATTAATCACGACGTTTAAAACCATCAGGCTATACTTTGACTCAATACTGTATAATATGTGAGCGGTAAAATCTGGTTGGTTCAATTACTTGGCTTGCCATAGAGATCCCATTGTGTTTACAAGTTTAGTTCTGTCCACATTTGGAGAACTTTTTATTATTTGAGTTTTAATTTTTTTGTAATGTTTTTAAAAAATTGTTTCTTACATGAAAAATTTGTATTTGTAAATTTTAGGACACTTCCGTAAAACATGCAGAGCAAAATATCGGGAGCGAGCGCCTCGTTGATTTTTGCATTTTTATTGGCCAGATGCTATCAATTTTACCGAATTCGTGAGAAACTTTAAGATTCCCCTCCGGCTAGTTGGCAGTGACTTGTTGTCTTTAGATGTAGTGATATGGTTGAAAAACTGAGAACAACTCAACAAGGTGCCAAACGGCATAAGTTTGCATAAATGAGTTGTCAGATGACTTGCAGTTCAATGTTGCTACGTTTGCTTATAAATATTTTGAAAACTTATACAACGGACTTAATGCTCTGTATTTTGGACCAAATGCAATATCAAAAACACGAACTTAGTGGCGCTATCTCGAGCACCCGTTCTCCCGGTGTAGCTAGCTAGCTTTCCAAGCACCTAAGTTAAGAGTTAACAGAATAATACCTTTTGATTCGGTTTCGAATTTAGCACATGATCGTTTTACTAAAAACAAACAACGATGAAGGGTCTTGCTAAACGATTTTCCGCCCCGGCGACATTTTATCTTAAATCGTTAAAATAACTCAAAATTCAAAACCAAAATCAAGGTTCAATGCCGACGATATTGTTTATCTGCATTATCTCGACGTATAGTTCCAGGTAGTTTGTTTCTGAGTTCGACTCGGTGGAGCTGAATTGTGCATTTCATCTGCTAATCGAGTTTTCACTTGTCTGCACAACACAATGATGGGCTGTCTACTTGCCTAATAGGAATTGTTCATCAATAACTGAGAAATAGAAATGCTATCACTTTCCGAATACCATTCGGAAGTCGTTTCACAGGCGAAATAGCACTTTATTTCATTGTTATTGAAGAAGACTATTTTTCTGAGGCCGAAGACTGCAGATAGAACTCAAAGAGGCATTATCATTATAAACATAATCCACGTCACGTGTATTCCGGTTTTGTTTTTCAACCAATTAGATATGAAAAATGCTTGAGATTTGTGTGTGGAATGTATCAATGGAAAGCCGCACCAATCAGGACGTCCCAGGGGAGATGAATCAGGCAAGCTTGTCTTTTTTCCCTCTGGGCTTTTGAATTCATTTCGAATTGACGCGCTATTCTGGCGAATGTTCTTCTTGTGGCAGAACTGAAAGGTTGTAACTTATCGATATATTTACGTGTTTTTGAAGAAGTTTGAGGCCAACTAAACTGGCAAAGACTAGAAAAATGCCGCGTGGAGATCGGGAGTCGCGGGATCTCTTAAGAAGTCACCAACGATACGATCGGGAGCGTGATCGAGAGAGAGATCGCGAAGTGAACACAGGTAGCCAAGAACTGGATGAAGGAGTGATAGAAGTTCAAGTTATTCCTCAAGATGATAACTGGGGCGAGACTGCTACCAGTATAACTGAAACTGCTACTTCAATTGTTACCTTGAGTGAAGAAGATTTGAGCGACACCGACAAAACTAAGCGTCGATTTTCTTTTCCTCTGAGTCGCTACTGCAGAATTGTGGTTCTGCTGTTATTGGCCCTAATATCTGTTGTATCACCAATATTATTCGTTGTTCTGCCGGTGGTGATGTTAAAACTGTCGTTGTGTGGCACGCAGTGCGATGGCCTTCTCATCAGCTTCACTATCAAAGAGCTTATTCTCGTGGTCGGTATTTGGGCTTTGTTTTGGCGTAAACCCCGAGTTACGCTTCCTCGCGTGTTTGTTTTACGGACAGCAGTCATGGTATTGATATTTGCAGTTATTGTATGCTATTGGCTCTTTTACGGGTTGAGAATTCTATTCGCCAAAGACCACAACTTAAACTTTTTGGAAATTCTACAGTTCGCAATGACATTACTGGACACCCTATTGTTTATACATTATGTGGCGGTTGTTTTATTGTGGCTGCGACAAACCGACTCAGAGTTCACTATTAAAGTTGTTAGAAGCACGGACGGAGTAAGCAAGTATTATAATGTGGGTCGTCTCTCAATCCAGAGGACTGCTGCCTTTGTTCTTGAGATGTACTACAAGGAATTCCCAGAGTATAATCCCTACTTGATGCAGGTCCCAGCAAGAGCGAATACAAAACATTTCTCCAATTTGAAATTTTATGACATTGACGGGGGAGCTGTGAATGATAGCAAAGGAGTGAACGCGCGCACAAAGGCTATCATAACGGCTTCTTCGCAACGAAAGCGCGAACCCGGTAGAAATGACCGGTTCTATGAGGAGGCAGAATTTGAAAGAAAATTAAAACGAAGGAAAGCACGCTTAGTTAGCGTTACGGAGGAGGCGTTCGGTCACATTAAAAAGATACAGTTTGAAAGGGGACCTTGTTGTCCAATGGACCCAGAGGAAGCCGCGCAATCGCTTTTTCCTTCCTTTGCCCGACCCTTACAGAAATATTTGAGGACAATTAGACAACATCACCGTTACAGCATGGACCAGATTATAAAACATTTAGCTCACTGCTTGACTTTTGATATGTCTCCAAAAGCATTCTTAGAACGTTACATAACTGAGCAGCCTTGCATAGAATATTCGAACAATCGCGGCGAACAATCCTGGAGTCTTGTATGCGAGGAACAAGTAACTAAATACTTGTCTTCCTCGACCGTTTTCCAGCTCAAGACTGACGAGTTATCGCTTATTGTCACGGTGAACCGGATTCCTTTCTTTGATATTTCTGAAGACATATTTGACTTCGAAAGCAATAAGTTTGTGATGCGGCTGAATTCGGAAACTTCAGTGTGAAGTCTGGGTTTGGTGACATATGCTGTTAATGAGCGGATTGGATTTGTATATGTAAATATTGCCCAAGTATTACGAATCAGCCGGGAATGTTATATCTCTAACTCACTATAAAGTATACGTTGTTTATTGATATTAAGGAGAAACTGTTAAGTTTCTCAGGCAATTCGCGTTTCCTTGTTCGTGACAGAGAAGTTACCTTGTGAGATATGCCAAGCATCATCATAAATTGAATCATATGGTTTTATGTTTCTCGTGCTTCGAGAAAACGCAGCGGAACAAACAATGATTATCTGGCGTCTAAGTTTTTGCCCCGGCTAAAAGTTGTCTTAATTAAGGCCGATGTTAAAAGTTTTGGTTTGAGAAAGTTTTCATATTTTTTTGTCCGTGCAAACGTCATAACGTGTATAAATTTAAATTAGATTAAGTCAAATCTTGTGGACTACAAACGGATAAGCTCTTTGTCAAAGTGTGTTTTTCAATAAACGAAGAATTTTTTTCACGTCCAGTAAAGTCAATCGAAAGTTTTGTTAATAAAAACTGTCAAGATATCCGGGCGTTTGTTAATTTAGACATTGTGTACTTGATGTGCGAATAGTATACTTGTTGTATATTTTTGTGAGTACAAAAATTGTTTTTTCGAAAAGTGTATAAAGAATGTGCGAGAGTTCTTAGACCGTAGTCTCGAAGGAATTCAATTTATGTCAAGTTTGTACGATAAGTGATCAATGAGATTTATTTTTTCAAGGTTTGCCGTGATGAAAACGAATTTTGGAAAATAATTCATTAATGTCTTCGGAGAGGGAAACTTGCCGATAGATTTCCTGGAATTTCTTGTTTTGGCAGGAAATGTAAAAAAGTTTAATGAGAAGGATGCATTTTTAAGGATATGATTTATGAACCGCTTTGGCATGTGGCTGTAATTTTAAACTTCTTTTAGCAAGTAAACGTGCATGAACGTGAGTGAAATGGGGAGGAAACTTGATTGGATTTAGAAGCGCTGTTCGTCCTCAATTGAAATGAAAGATAAGCTTTGACAATTTCACGATTAACAGATGGCAGACTTGAAACAGCGGATTTTTAAAAACTGTCAAATGTCGTCGGAAACTTTGAATAATGCGATACTGTATGATCAACAATGCACCAAATATATTTCACAACCAATAGGAAATACGTTTTTCGCGACCTGTAATAATTTAACTATTTTTCATAAGACAATGCGAGTATGAGCTAACGGCGAGGCATGGTGTGAAGAAGGTGTCGATAGTCATTCTGTCTTTTGAAATGAAGTGAAAGCAGGAACAACCTCAGCAGCGCTTGGTAGAAAAGTGAAACGGGGATAATTAAGTTGTTTTCAGTTACTTTATTGCAAGTAATAACATTGCTATCAAGTATTTCCATTTATAACCGCCGCTTTGGTTAGTATCAAATCAGCGTGCGTCAGTTTGCCAGACATCAAATCAATTATGTTGTCAATGTGTTATTGAACCATTCAGCTGTTTGAACTGCTAAGGAATTGTTACAAAACCTAATTAGTTAATGGATTAAAGCAGGGATTATCTTAGGCCCAAGTTTGAATAGCTGTGGCACTGCGGGCGGTCCTGAATAGTAGTTTGATAATTATTTCGAACTCGAAAAAGGTTGACATCTGCAATAGTCAGTATTATGACCTAATTGAGTTATGGGAGTTCAAGATTTGGTGTTTTCATCGCATAATACGAACTGCATGTTCGCACATACTGACATAGCAATGATTTTGCTAATGCATGATTTTGTTATTCTATTACTCAGGCCTCGTCCAAACGTGTAGGATATTTTTGAATGCGCAACTTTTTCTTTGTGGCTTCAAAATTTTTCTGGTCCGCACGAGGACTCGGATAAATCTAAAGGTGATGTTGCACGAGGTAATTTTGCAACTTGTGTCGCAACGCCATTGTAAGACGAGTCGCACGAGCCACTGCAAGCCATGTTACACGGCGCAATGGCTTCTGAAACTTGAAATTTGTAACTGGAATCATTCTGAAAAGTAGAGCTGCATTTCACTTTCGGCAACGATGTCTGGAACTTGCCTGGCAACGATTTTAGCCATTGCACGGGGTGTTAAATGGTGCACGAAAAGTTCCCTCGTGTAACATCACCAGAGAACCCAAAGTTCCTTTCGGTCACGATGTATTGACTGTAATTTTCGCGCGCATTTCACTCCGACAATAGGCAATTAAATACTCTAAACGTCAGCTTTTTTTGCACATCCCAGGGCGATGAACATTTATTTGCTAAGATTGGGTTAATTTTGGAACACATATTTTAAAATGTTTTCTATTGCCAGAAACCTTTCACGCATTTTATAAGAAGGTCCAGCTTGTAACAGATAGTAAAAAAATTTAAGAAAAAGGTCGACTCACTTTAGTTTAAAAAGAGAGTCGTCCTTTTTCTTAAATTTAATAATAGCCAGTAAGTTTTGGCTCATTGCTATTAATTTTGACAAAAATATTTTTTGGATCTCGGGAAACTTGAGTTCCAAATGATAGGTCTGCACGTTGTTGTTCGAGCAGAAAGTACATACAAACTGTTTTAGTTTGTCAGTCAGTTTAAACATAAATTGGCAGTATGTGGTGGTTTTTCAAACACAGTGAGCAATTCTGTCTCAAAATTTAAAAATGATCAGTTTGCATAATAAACAACTCGAGCCTTGATTTGGGTTAATTTCCTAAAAAATTGGAAAAAGTGATTTTTTGTGCAACAAAAGTGGGCTAAATTTTGCCCTTTCTCAGTTTTTGGCGTTTTATTTTCTTGGCCTAAGCTAAGAGAACTTGCCAAACTAAATATAATAAAAATACGCAATTAAAAGCAAGAAGTATCCAAACATTGAGACGATGACATGGCAAATCAGTCATCAGTATGAAAGCTATTTTTTAAAAAGAAAAAAACTAAGCAAAGCGAAAATTCAAAACAGCTTGCTGTACACACATATATTAAGCAGTCCAGTGCTTCGAAGAGCGTCTCAAATTGTTCTGCTTTGCCATAAATGGTATTTAATTTTCCGCGAAATTGTTTTTAAATCGTGACAAATTGTTATCAAAGTTCCAGATGGCATCGTTAACTTTTACACCAACGGGCTAATCACTGATAATCAGTAATCGATCAAGCTAAGCCAACGTGACAATGGACCCTCGAGCAAAATGTTTAACCCGACTGATCGGCTGCAGTAGCGGGACGAGCGTTCTAGAGGGGTCATCCGTCCCTATGAGATCTTATGCATGAGATACACTATAGATATTGCCTTAAGGGAAGGGTTTGTTTAAAGATACTAGATAGGATCATTATTTAGTACCGCCGTTAGGACTCCAAATTTGGAAAGATCTCTGAAATTCGCTCTCAAAGTGACGCCCTGTTTTAGACTATATTTCCATATTTGGGTCCCGTTCTAATGTTCTAAAATGACAAGTGAGAGTGGTAACCAACTGCAGCTTTGCTGCTTTCCAACAACAAAACGCATATAAAAACCAGTGTCTTGTCTTGAAGAAAATACTCTGATATTCTATCGACAGAGAACCTTAAACTGAAGTGAAGGTACATATTCGGTGTGGTGAAGAACAAATGGCTACCAGTCCGTTAGGGGTAAAAGGTTTTAAAATTCCTCGAGGGAAAGAATTTTTGCAGTGACTGATTGAATTATCATTCATTTATTCAATTTTATATCCGAGGCATTGTCGTAATTGAAAGAATATTTACAGGCCAGTCTAGATAACAAAAAATTGTGGCTTTCGCAAAAGTTATCAGTCAAAGTGTGTGTTTCCCATGGAAAACTCGCCTCCTCCGCAGAGCGGGCGACTCTTTAGGAACGATTATTTCTGAAAGCTGTGGAGCCTGGCAAAACCAGGCCGAATGAATAATGGGGACTGGGGAGAGGGAAAGCAACTCGCGCCTCGTCGTCTGCAACTTGCTCGGGCCCTTGAACTGCTTTGTCAAGGGCCTGGAAGAAAGACAAGAGATGCCTGCCGGATGAAGCTAGGTTCCAGAGAACTTTTATTTCGTTTTAGACCTACCCTAACATAATTTAAAAATGCGTTTTCAAATTTACCTGCCATTGTGCGAACGGGGCACGAGTTCTGTTAGCTAGATCCGGCATTGTCAGACCTCATGACCTCAATGGTAGTATTTTGCTTTATTCTGTGCCAATTGGAATGAAAAGGGCAAACACTGGCGAATAATGATGATGGTGGTGGTTGTTGAAATGATGATAATGACAATGATGATAATGACAATGATGATGATGCAATGCTGACGATGGTAGTGATGATGACGATGGTGGAGATGATGATGGTGATGATGATGGTGGTGATGATGATAGTTATGATGATGATGGTGATGATGATGATGGTGGTTATGATGATGGTTGTGATGATGATGGTTGTGATGATGATGGTTGTGATGATGATAGTGATGATGATGGTGGTGATGATGATGATGATGGTGGTGATGATGATGGTGGTGATGATGATAATGATGATGATGATGATGGAGATAATGATGATGGTGGTGATGAAGATGATGGTGGTGATGATGATGGTGGTGATGATGATGATGGTGATGATGATGGTGAAGATAATGATGATGATGGTGGTGATGATGATAATTATGATGATGATGATGATGGTGATGATGATGGTGGAGATAATGATGATGCTGATAATGGTGGTGATGATGATGATGGTGGTGGTGATGATGATGATGGTGATGATGGTGGTGATGATGATGGTGATGGTAATGATGATGGTGGTGATGATGATGGTGGTGATGCTGATAGTGATGATGATGATGATGGTGATGATGATGATGGTGGTGATGATGATGATGATGATGATGATG
>JAOEJH020099423.1:0-15474 GCA_025448215.2 Palythoa grandis
CTGCAACTTGAAATTTGTAACTGACATCACTGTGATAGAACTTGATTGTACTCTGCAACGATGTCTGCGACTTGTCTTGCAACGATTCTAGCCATTCGCACGGTGCTACACGCTGCAATGGCTCCTGCTACTTGTCTCGCAATGGTGTTGCAAGTCAAGTTGCACAAAAAATTGCCTCGTGTAACATTAGCTTAAGAGTGCTAACCACTACACCATCCTTAAAAGAACTAAAAATTTTTAAATTTAATCAAAAAACTATAGCAGTGTTTGGCAATGGAGATGAGCGACCACTCTCGCTCTACACTCTGTGTTATTAATGCATTTATTCACCATGTCACCTGTTTATCGGTGCTGAGCAACAAAACAATGTCTCGGAATCCCTTCAGGCAACTCACCTCTTATCAGTTTGCTGTGAGTCCTGCATTATTCGCAATACCATTAACTCTTGATGCAATGCCGTCGTGATTCTGTCTAAAGCAGGTATGCTACCAGACTGCCTTGTGTACTCATCAACTACACTGACTGCATGTGCTAACAGTTTGCTGGCCACACTGTACTCCTATATCAAAATATAAAGTATATAGTCAATCAAAATATTCAGAGAAAAGGTTTAGTTTGCATTACCTCTTATAGGCTTTATTCGAAATGAGCAGCGTAAGTGATGGGCCCATGTACTTTCCTTGGTGTTCCAGAACAACTCTACTCAAGTGCAAAGAAAGTGAGATTTCTAACCGCATGTACCAAGGGATTAACGACATGTAGTCTGTTAAGGAAGAAAGCTAAACACCTCCAGTTTTTACTCTAGTCAGTTAATGGTGCTTTGCAAATCCAAACACTATAGACCCGTTTACTTATCTCTTTTAGAAACGTCCCAGTTCAGTGGAGAGAATAGGACTGCTAAGATTAAGGTTCAAATCATAATTTTGTGGCACTTAGGAGAAGTAAAAAGCAAAAGTAGTCTTGCAAAAACAACTGTATCTTTTACAATTTTAGTCACAACAATCACAGCATGTAAAGGTTTTCAGCCACAAAAAGTAATATAAATATACAACAGTTACAGTGAAACTACTAATTTACTGTTTCAACCCAGATACAACATAGGCCAGTACCTGAGCAGTTTTAAACGTTGCACTGGAAAACAAGAAGCATCCCCTAGTGACAGAACTTGACAATACCTTCAGGGTGGAGCAGTAGAAAGCTTTGGACAGCAAAACATGAAGAACATCCTGAAGCATCAGATCTCTTATTTCATCCACATAGCTCTTGTAAAGCATACACATGAATCGCTGTAAATGAAAACAGCTTTAAAAAACTACATAGTGAAATGGGCTAAAATGTGGTAGCGGATAACAAATTATGTTCATAATAAAGTTCAAATTTAGCAATTTTAGAGCCTAAAAAAAGTCAGGGCTTCATCAGTTGGAATCAAGTCCGTGACCTATGTGGTAGCTGTGCAGCGCTCTATCAAACAAGCAATAAAGCCACATTTGTAAGGAGTATATCAATTTAAGGAAGAACTACAGAATTTGTAAAGCATTTTGTACCACGCCTATAAATTAAACTAATGATCAATGTTATGAAGTGATCTTCGAGGTAATGTATGCAATTTGAGCAACTAAATTGCAGCCTGAAGCAATTCGAACCTGTGACCTCTTCAATACCAGTGAAGTGCTCTACCAACTGAGCTGTGAAGCAACATCTGTTGGGAGCAGGTCAATTTATTGGTTTCATGACTTTAACTGAATTCCGACTCATCGTCTGTGCAGTACCGGCATAGTACTGTGACAATTGTTGTTTAGAATACAAAGGGACTGCATATAATGTGTTCCTTTTAGTCTTTTAAGGATAATATTAACATACCCGTATTCATAAGTGCAATCATTATTGATGACCTAAAGGCGCTAAGTTACAGTAAGTACGATGGATTAAGGGTTTTTGAGCTATGACCAACTTTCAGGAGTAAACGGATTAAAAATTGGCTAATATTTGGTAAAGGCAAAAAATGACCAGTAAGAATACCAAATACAGTGATGATGAAGATTATAACTAATATGCAGTTGGTGCATGGTGATAATGACAATAAATAAAAAAGATAACATGGTATAAACATGTTTTTGAGATAATGATGAAGATAAATATGATGATAGTACTTAATGACAACGATGATACTCTTTTTGACGATGTCCTATTGATAATGATCACAGAGAGACAGAGATTGTGATAAAGAAAATAATGAAATTAACAGTCACCTCTGCATGCTTTCTTCCCGGATCCAATCCATGCATCTGATGAACAACGCGATCAATTTCTTCTGGATCGAATGTTTTAAAAAGCTGGTGCTGAAGATACCCTGACTCTAGTTTTTCATCACGCCCCAAGCCTTCCAAAGAAAAACGTAACTTGTACATTAGCAGCATACCGGTAGTTAGCTAATGGCTGCAAATGTTAGATGGGAGCAAATCATTCTCAGAGTTCTATTGTAAGTTATTTCGTCTGGATTATGTCAATGAAAATAAATTCACTTAATTAACTTCACAAATTTATTTGTAAACGAAAAAATGATAATTTTGTTGAAAAGATTTGCAGTAGCTAATTTGCACCAATAACGTTTGTTACTACATAACTAAAATTACTAGTCAAGAAGAAAAGCCTTGTGTGGCTAAGAATTAACTTGACAAGTTAACGAACCTTTTACATGATAGAGTTCAACAGTTTTCCACTCCATGCTGTCCGTTTTCTCTGCTGAAGCTTTGTTGCTGTTGTAAATTTGTTCATCCTAACAGATGGGGAAAATTATGACTATCATTATTATAGAAGTTATGTGTCCATGTGTCTGCACTGTAATCAATGAATAAAAGTTACACCACTCATTTATGGTTCATGACTATGACTATGACTATAACTCCAACTACGATTATGACTCCGACTATGCCTATGACTATGACTATAACTATGACTATGACTATGACTGTGACTATGACTCTGACTATGACTATGACTCCGACTATGACTATGACTATGGCTATGACTCCGACTATGACTATGACTCCGACTATGACTATGACTGACTATGACTATGACTATGACTATGACTACGACTCCAACTATGACTATGACTCCGACTATGACTATGACTCCAACTATGACTATGACTCCGACTATGACTATGACTGACTATGACTATGACTATGACTCCGACTAAGACTATGACTATGACCATGTGTCTGTGATTGTGACTACTACTTTTACAATTACTACAACGTTTACTACTGTTACTCTTACTGCTTTTACTACTGTTTCTGAAAGAAGGAAGGCAGGAAGGAAGGTAAGTAGGAAGGAAGGTAAGTAGGAAGGAAGGTAAGTAGGAAGGAACGTAAGTAGGAAAGAAGGTAAGTAGGAAGGAAGGTAAGAAGGAAGGAAGGTAAGTAGGAAGGAAGGTAAGTAGGAAGGAAGGTAAGTAGGAAGGAAAGTAAGTAGGAAGGAAGGTAAGTAGGAAGGAAGGTAAATAGGAAGGAAGGTAAGTAGGAAGGAAGGTAAGTAGGAAGGAAGGTAAGTAGGAAGGAAGGTAAGAAGGAAGGAAGGTAAGTAGGAAGGAAGGTATAAGAAGGAAGGAAGGTAAGTAGGAAGGAAGGAAGGAACAAAGGAAAGAAGGAACAAGGGAAGGAAGGTAGAAAGGAAGGAAGGAAGGAAGGAACAAAGGAACGAAGGATGGAAGGTAGGAAGGAAGGAGGAAAGAAGAAAGAAGGAAGGAAGGAAGAAAGAAGAAAGGAAAGAAGAAGGAAGTTCTACGGAAGAATGAAGGGAGGAAGGAGGTAGGAAGGACAATGGCCTAAAACCTAAATCTCCTTCGAGTTAGATCATTTACAAAACTGGGTTTTAATCAAGTCTGTTTCTAGTAAACTGATAAGAGTTTCAACTGCTCTCGAAGGAATACTATTCAGTTGCAGGTTAGCACCAAGCTGAGTTTCTCACAACAAACCGAAAACAAAACGGCGTTGTCCATAAAAGACGTTCATACCTCTTCGTTGACAAAAACTCTGGCATCTGATTGAAACAAAATGCTCCAGCCATCAATCTCTTCGACACTGTGACAAACCAACCTGGACGATAAAAGTTGTTAGACATAAATTATGTAATATACATACAACACATTTCGAACCACCCATGGGCCCACTTAGGCCCATTTCAAATGTTGAACTTTAATGCAAGCAGAATTTCCTTGTTAGCATTAAGTTCCGCCACGAAAAATTCAACGCTCTATCCTAAAGCACATACTGATGGCAATAACAGATAATTACATGCACTCAGCCGCTTATGGCTGCTGTGGAATGCACAACACAAACTGAACAGTACAATGACAGGTACAGTGTGTGCTTGTGTCAAAATGTTGCTCGTACGTGACACGTGCACAGGGTTATCTTATCTTCCCTTTGCTTCGAGATGTGATTACCTCAAAAACAATATAATAATTTCTGCTCTTTGGACAAACCAATAAACAAAACAAATAAGAAATCTCAAATAAAGGCAAGAAATAATAGACATCCAATCTGTTATATTCACCGTGCATTTTATAAACTTACTCCACAAACGACTTCAAAGCCTTAAATCGTTGGTTGCGTTCAAGATCTTTATTCAATGTGTCACCCTCTTCTACGGGGATTGACTGAACACAAATCTGTAACAAATCAAAACAAAGAATATCTTATTAATCTACACAACCACCTTTTCCATTATAACTGATTTCATGACTGACTTATTATAACTGACTAGTCAGTTAGTTATGTCGGGTGCCAACCCGAGCTTCCTTGACAACTTCAGATAATCACTTTCCAGGAATCAAGTTCTAGTGCTTAAGCGAAGTTCACCAGTTCTTTTCATGTTCGTATTTTTCATAAGGTTGTCTGTATAAAAACGTTGTTCATTTTCTTCCCCGCTTTGGTTGACCTACTGATGGTTGCCACATAACCAAACTGGATAAAACTTCCTCAAAATATGTCATACAATGACCTTGCTCGAATCTTCAAAATACTGACTGGCATAAACATACAGTTAACAAATAACCATAAATGTATATTTACTAAGACGACATTCCTACCAATTTTCACTCCTTTGTTCAGATTCTCCAATATTAAAACAAATGTAAGATTTTGTCTCTCATTTCATTTACGAACAAATGAAAAAAATGAATAAAGAAAAAAGTTACAACTTTAATTAGAAACATTTGTTTAAATTTTAAAATTCTATCAGTTTTAATTTTACTCACGCTCAGTAGACATTCTAATTCCCTTTGGTTACACCTCTTCACTGACCACCAGAACTCGGGTTGCACGGGCTTTAACTCCAGTACATCCCGTACAGCATTACAGGCTGCAGCCTGCCAGGCCAGGGAAAGGCCATCATCATCATCTAGTTTTTCCTTGTTTTTTACAGCTCTTTCTTTGAGTTCATCCTGCAAACTGCTTCTATATTCACGTGGAAGACACATACTGATATTGTCCTCAATTAGCAACGAGATTATACCCTAAGGGAAAACAAAAGAGTGAATTGTTAGCCTGAAAAAAGATTTCTTCAAGTCCATTACAAAATACAATGATAATGACAATGAAAATGATGATGACCAATTACTATAATGACAACGATTATTATAATGCTAATGATATTGATAATGGCATATTACAATGATGATGTTATCTTTATGATAAAGTTACATAATGCCGACGATGATGATGATAATGATAATAACAATGGACGTACCTTTGTAAATACGAACTACCATTACATCAAATGATTGAAGAAGAGCAAATTGAAATCTGAAGAGTGGTTTTAATATGAAACAATTTAGCTTATGTTATATAACTGTAAAATGTTGTTCGAAATAAGTAAAGTGAAAATAGTAAAGTGAAGCATTTATATAGCGCCCTCACTATCATAGATATTCAAAGGTGCTTTACAATGATCAATTTTACCCCCAGCTGACCGGAAGCATATATAGGCATAGTAGGCAGCTTCTTCAAAGCAGTCCATGTAAGCCTCAGAGATCGCTTTACTACTTTTATTTTCTCTGTTGTTCGGGCCTGTGATATTGGTTTAGATTTAAACCTTTTGAGAATAACTTATATAATACATTGCACTAGTGTCTGGGGATTCCTTACTTTGTACCCTGTATCTCGACACTGCTCTATTTTCATGTCCAATGGTCCGAGCTGAGGATCTGAGACGAGTGTTGGATCAGAGGGTCGTCCCAGTAGACCACAGCAAGCACTGTAGTACCCATCTAACTTGTCTCTTTCCACGGTGTAGAATGACGAATGAGAGCACTGCAATAAGACAAACAATCACAAAGTCTTTTGTTGGTGATTTTTTTCACTGACAATGATTTTCATTAATGAAAGTCATGACTACATCTCAGGCCTTGAAATTTACGATGGTCATGCTGCAACTGCCGTAGATACCCCTAATGACCCCAGAAATTATCATGATTTATGCCTCTTTTATAGAGGATGCCGCCATGTTTCAAAATTTTATTTTGAGATTACGAGTTATAAATGAGTTAGACTGTTGGACTGATAGTCACAAAGACGCAACTGAAAGTCAATTGAGAGTCAATAAAAACACATTCATATGACTACCATTGATTATCATGCCCTACACTTCTAAAAATTTTTGGTACAGCCTTAGTGCCCTTTGACAATTGCTGTGGGGGCACATCTTGGCCAAAACTGTTAAGGCCAAAGTGGCTGTACCCCCAAAATTAGAGAGTTCAAGGCCTGACATCGCAAGTCAAAGCAGGGAGTAGCAAAGATCTCTGGCCTATTATATGCCAAAACAAAGATGGGATAAGAGATTTTTATTTGTCTAACATAGGTACATGCTATATTTTGTGTGAAAACTACTGCTTGTCAGTTGACAGAACAGCGTTGGATTGTTTTGTTCTGTTGTAGTATGGTGCCATAATTTTTCTGATGCAACTTAATGTCCTTAGGTCTTGCTTTGTATTTTTCAATCTCAAACAAACCCATTTCTGTTTACTTTGTTGTCACCATTTCACATAAAACAAAAAAACTAAACAACATAGAAACAATACCTTGGTCTTCCTGCAGCCCTCAAAAAGTTTAGCAGCTTGCTCAAACTTCTCTTGATAAAAGTAAAGCGTAGCAATATCAAAAGAAACCTAAAAAAATGTTACCAGAATGTGAGGTTTATAGGAAACGTAATCATAGTACTAAATAAAGTAAGTACATGTGTACACTTACAGTACAATAGATTAATGAAAAAACTAATGCCATTAGCTTTGTAACAGGTCAATACGTAAATAGTTTTGAATCCTTACTTAAATTAGGTTGGCTACCGGTACGGGAGCGTCGAGACTGGCATCTACTGAAAACGGCCCTTAAAGCTTTATATAGCCATAATTGGCCTCAAACTTTAAGACTCAAAAATGTGAAACACACGCGACTTCTTAGATCAAATAGTACAGTCAACCTGGTGGTTCCCCGTGTCAGTAACACCTTTCAGGACACTGCTGCCCAGATCTTCAATATGCTGCCTTCAGGGACAAAATTGTGTGTGGACAGCAAATCATTTTCAAAACAGGCCTTTACGTTTTTGAAATCTCATCTATCGTAATTTGCTTCAGTCTTAATTCCAAATGCTCTGTACTATAATTATTAATTGTACATTATTATCATGAATTTGTTAGTTCTTAGCTTAGATTAACTTAGTTAGTTTATTCCGGTGAAGAGCCATTTTATGGATATACCGTAATAAAGCCTTTATTATTATTATTATTATTATTATTAATTATTATTATTATTATCATTATTACCATTATTTGTTGCAAAGATAAAGGTTCAAATGAAACATGTGAAATCAAGAACTGCAGACAAATTTAACGCAGAACTTCTGTTGCAAAATTTTACCTGTGCATGAATCTCATCCCTGGTTACCAGGATCTGATCCTCAGCTACTCCTTCTTGGCAAACAGCCATTTTCTCCTTATCACAGCTTCCTTCACAGACAGTTTGTTTCTTCTCCACTTTAGCTGACTCTATCTCGACTGCGACCTCCTCTTTTTTGCCTTCAAATGTACTTTCTCCTTTCTTGCTTGCTTGATCCACAGCTTCTCCTTCTATATCCATCTTTTCTTCTTCTTTTTGTCTTTTTTCCACTTCTTTTGATATCTCAGACCCACTGGATGCTTTATTTACTAAACTATCAACTATCGAAACTTTTGGAAGACACAGGTCCTGTGACATTTTTACAGCTTGTTCTAGAACATGCAGTGAGGTGGGTAGTTTCTCTCGCAACTGAAAAACAGTTAGAGAAGACTTAAATCTTCATGGTTTTGATTATTCAAACTGCCATCTGATGTCAAATACTTCGAGTAATTAGCAAATACACTGTCTTGAATAAGATTTTGATGCTCTTCTTAAAGATTAAGTGCACTTATTTCTGCCCAATGTAGAATTAATTTGGTTCAAACACACTGTAAAAGTCTTACTTCAGTAAATATATGTTGTGGCTGGAAATTCTTTTTATTGAGTCGCTGGATGGATCAATTTAAAGAGCAATTAGATGAGAACACATACTGATTTGATTCCCAACAACTTCTGGCATAAATATTTCCTCCTTGCTCATCAAATTTATCAATTAAACTTGCAACTGTACTTTTTGGTATTTGCATTTGCCTTCCAGTTTCTCTAAAAGTAGTGCCATTAAGCCATCTCTACCATATCTTCATGAACTGTTTCTGGAAGTCACTTGCAGAATAAAGCTGTTGGTCAAAACCACCATATTTTTGAATTTAATTCAATGACAAGCATGAACTGACATTAATGCCAACTTGCGAACTTCGTTGCCAAGTTCAGAATAAAGTTGCAAATTTCAATTCCAACTTTGCGACTCAATTGGCTATTTTGACAAGTAGTTGTCAACTTTTAAACATACTTCCCAGTTTCTCAACGTAGCTCGAAATTGGCGAGGCCAAAGTTTTGTGAAATCCACTGTAAAAATCATGTAAAGGATATTTTAAAATCACTTTGCTTGATTGGTAAAATTTCTGTAGTGGGGCATACTTAATTATACATAAAAAGTCTTACATGCCTCCATTGTTTTTATCCCTAACCCTAATCCAACAGAACCTAACTTCTGGATTATAATGTATGCATAATTAAGTATACAGCCCCCAGTACAGAAATTATCTCACATGATGTTATAGCTGGGTTTTTCAGAAGGCAGTGGCTATTCATATCATGCCACCTGTACTGTATGCCAACTAACATTATTTTATGTCTGTGTGCAGACTGTACATATAGCCACCATTTGCTCTTGGCTGATCACTATTAAGAATGTGTATTCACCAAATCACGAAAGTGACAACCATTACTGTACTTTTAAAATTAAATTAAATTCTGCATACAGTTTGATCATTTTAAAAAGTCTTTGTCAGGGCAACTAAAATGTTATGTAATTTTGTGCAAATCAGAAATGGGGTCTAATTTTTTATATAAAAACCTGAAATTGTATTTGGCATAATAAACTTTATCCTGGATCAGGGCATGCATGTGTCAAAAACTGTGGTTTATAAACCTTGAAGAAGGGAAGGATTTCCTGAGCTCTACAGAGTCTTTGATTTTTCACTTCCCATGGCCACTCCCATCCTCAGTCACATAACTACCATTTTGCATGCGTATAGCATGTCCAGATCACACGACTCGGTGTTGTTTCTCCCACTTATAGATTGTATACTGATACTGTAATCTCATGCATTAGGCTTGCTTAAAGTGTATATTCCCTAATATTTGGGAAACCTTAATATCTCAGCAACCAAAAGAGCTATTTTCATAAAATAAATGACATTTTTCTTCTTTTTTGGAGACCTTTTTAACAGACAAAGTTCTATTCTTAGGGTATACCGTATTTTCTTGTGTATAAGTCGATTGGTGTATTATAAGTCAACCCCCATTTTTCTATCCAAAAACCACGCTATTTTTGAAAGCTCGCGTATAAGTCAACCCCCATGTTTGATGATACAAAACAATAAAAATTGAAGGAATCAAGAAACAATCATCCATGTTGCAATTGCCGATCGCCAATAAATCAAATCTTTTTGATTGAAATATCGTCAGTGCAAAACCGCAGCTGCACTTGAATGTAGCATGGCTTGATTTTAAAAATTATATTTAACTTCTAAATTGTTTTGGTAGGAAAATGCAACAACTCGGGTGCTTGTAGATTTCGTCTGCCTTTTTTACCTCAAAGGAGACGAACTGTCTAGACTGTTTTAGCAAAAACAATTATTTTTAATACATTTAAAAGGGTTTTTCCAAACACGGTAGAGCTCTTGTTTTAGGATGACAACTTTTGAGGGACGACTAAAAAAGAAGTGTTTGTTATGCCCCATATACAACAAGAACTTTCCTTTAAAATTGAGCTCTGCATTATCCAGAGTGAGACAGACCAATCATAGTTTGACTGAAAGAGCCAATTGGAATTAACCACAACCAAGCATGTGACACATGGCACATATGCTGAATAATTCAATTGATTCACACCACTGCATTGCACAGTTGTCAGTTTTATCTTTGAAACTTGTAATTACAATCATTTTTGGCAAGTAAACTCGCCTATATTTAAGAAAATAAAATGCCAAATTGAAGGACGGTTTTGTTTGCACAACATTGTACAAAGTTTGCTTTATTTACGGTGGTCCATGCAATCTTTCGCACCTTGCATCTTTTGATTTTGTGATGACAGTCGGTGAATCAGAATGCCAAATTATGAAGGTTTTGTCTGCAGCGGTGTTTTAAGGTTTGCAGCTAATTAAATTTTATAAATACCGTTATCAGTTAGTTATTGCCTGATTTGCCTTGACAAAAAACGATTTTCAATTGATAACTGTTACAAGTTATTGATATTTTTGCCTCAAATACAGTAATTTTAGCTGTGCACATACGTATACTGCTGCAGTCTTTTGCAAAGTATCTTTCCTTCATAATTTGCTTCGCCTTCGGCTAATAAATTTTTATCGTGATTTTGTTGGCCTTTCTTTTCACTCGTGTATAAGTCGAGGTGCAATTTTTTGGTTACAAATTTGGTCTTAAAGGGTCGACTTATACATGATATACACTTTAAGCTCTTTGCTACTTTAGATTTAATACTCAAGACCCCAATTTTTTTGAAAAAAAAACATACAATATTTATTTAATGATAATAATAATAATAACAATAATAGTAATAAAAATAAAGATTTCTAAAGTGCCATAGCTATAGCTAGTGCTGTCATGAATGTAAATTTTCAAGGCGCTCTCCAAATTACAATATTGATGAAAAACCATTTGTACTTTTCGAGACATTCATACTCTCTTTTTCCTGCCTGATAGCAAATTCTTTGTTATCATCTCTGGCCCACTCCCTTCCTGGAGTCAGTCTTTATCTGTGTCTCCTTGCACCTCTATGTATTACAGGATTGAATCCTGGGCTCCGCAAGTGGGCTGAGATTTGTCACTCACAATGATTCCAAGGGATTTACTCCGGTTACTTTGGTTTTCCTCCCTTGGCTAAATAAACTTTCATGCGAAGATTTGAACTGACAAGCGATTAAACATTAAACAATGGCTAGGAAGAACTGAGGCAAACACTTCCTTCTCATTGTCGCTTATTATATTTAATTATTTAGCCCCCGCAGTTATTTAAATTGTGCATTAATTATACAGCTCACTTAAGTCTTCTCTCTGCTTGGTCCTGGTAATGACAGATTCAAATGTTGAAGAGGAACATGCTTATTTAGCATTTTAGGAGAAGAAAACTGTTTGTTGACCAAATCTTGACCTGAACGGAACATTGGCAATTATTCTCACAATAAAATTTACCTGGTCAGATTTAGCACATCAAATTTAGTGCCTGAAAGCTAAATCCTTTTACGAGCCTAAGTGGCCCAGTGGAGCCGGTGCTTATCTCTGGTTTCTGTAGTGTTAAGGGGATGAGAGTCCAGGGTTGCCCCTAATGGCCAGTAGCCGGCAGAATTAACTGGCTGCTTGGGCCGTTTCTGCTGCAGGCTACTTGTTTTGATTTTTTGTTATCTTAACCAGTGTAATTTAATTGGCACGCAACTCAACTTTTTGCCGGCTACTTTTCCGATTTTGCCACCTACTTCAAATTGTGTGGACAACCCTGAGAGTCAATGACTCCCCCTGGACAGAACACTAATCCATCACATGTTAGCCCCCAACAGAAACTGGTACTCATTTTACCAACCTTGTGTGGATGGAAAGCTGAAGATTCCATTTTCACGTTTTTGGTTGCTTCCCAGTACTGCAGAAAATTTGCCCTTAGAGTTATAACAACCCCTAGGTGTTGATATTGATGCTGTCACTTATTTACCCCAAACTATTTGTGACAAGTAGTTTTTAAAGTACTAAGTAAATCTAATATGCCATTATTATCAGATTGGATGCATAAAGCCTGGTTTCCATATATAACTGTAAGCACTGCGCAGATTGTGCCACAGATCCTGGCGCAGTTGAGTCTGTGGCAAGCAATCACAGGTACTGGTTACGACATCTGAGGTGCATTTTATTTTTACTGTGTTTACAAGTATCAGTTGAAAATGGTAGTAATAAAGTGAAGGCAAAGATTGCTAATAAAATGTTAACTTGCCTCACTTTGTGGATGTATTATGTGGTTTTGACCTCGGAGAACAAGAAAAAGACAAGAAAACAAATTTTGGGTTTGTGAAATTTTTCAGCTCTGTCCTCATTTTTCACTCTGACTTGTCTTCAGAATTCTCCTTGTTCCACATAGCCATTTTCAAAACAATGTCACAGTAGTGTAAAAGTTATTCGAAAATACATTTTACCGTAGTGTTAATGGTTAACTTTAGTCAGGTGACATCTTCAGTAAACAAAATGTGTGCAGCATGTCTCAGATCACCTGAATGTGTTTTTCCATTAAAAATTATCAAATTATCAAAATTATCAACATTTTTCAACTTTCAGGGCACCACAGAGCCTTTTCCAAAGACCACTGCAGTCACCGAAATCAAATATTTCCATAAAACTTTGCACTACTGCAGGTTTACATGCAGACTCAACCGCAGCACGATCTGCATGCAGGACAGTGCTTTTGGTTATAAAATTATGGAAACCAGGCTTAACATCTGATTTCAGTGTTTGATTTTCAAAGATGAAAATCTTCTTTCTAGTTTAAGACATAACATAATGTGTACGCCCTCTTTCTCTTGCAGTTGGAAGATAGAATAACACTGGAACATTTGCATCGAATGAGAAAAGCTTTTGAAGTATGTTGTTACAAAGAGTTCATACAGTATTTTTACTGTAAATTAATATTTTTGACAGTGAACTAAACATTACCGTAGTTATTCACTTTTAAACCGCACTCACTATTAAGCTGCACCCCCATTTTGACAAAGGTAACAGAGCCGCTTCTTGAACGGTTTGATTCAGAAAATACTCAGTTTTAAGCCGCATCTCGTTTTTAGTAACTGCATGAACATGCAAAATAAACACGCAACAAAATGACCTAAACACAAAATGAAATTATTTGCATGCAAAAAACATTGAACCTTTTCATTCAAGTGTGCTAAATAATGTGAGGAACAATGGTTTCATCCTGTTTTGAAGCCCAGTTTTGATGCTGTTCATGCCCGAAATCTCCTCTTCGCCATGTTGTTTTTATTTTCGTGCGCTTTCTGTTTTGTTGAAAATTGATACGAAACAAAGTTACCGCTGACCTCTGACAAAAATGTGTCTCATTTATCGAACGCAATTTGTGGAGGTCGAATTTTGTTTTTGAGCAAACAAAATCAGTTTATTTTCATCAAATTAACAGCATAAAGTAGGAAAAGAATCGCAAGAAAACAGAAGGATGCCGAAAAAATCAAAAGGGCGCTGGAAAAGCCGGAAGCGCTTCGAAAAACACAAGGGCGCAGAAGAGGAGAATGACGATTGAACACCGAACGAACGATTGACTTAGACTGAACAAACAGCTCTTTTAAGAGCTACCAAAAACTAGAAAAGTTAAAACCAATTACATTGTTGTTAAATGTGTTGTGAATAAATGTGCAATGTAATTGTTGCTGTTGTTGTTGTTTTTGTACGGCTTAATCGTGAATTACTGTTTAAAGTTATGAATTTTGGATGTCAAAATTTTTGTTTCTGGAAAAACTCAGTTTTAAGCCGCAACCCCCAATTCAGAAAGCTATTACTCTCCAAATTTTAAAATTTTGTAAAAAAATGGTGCGGCTTAAAAGTGAATAACTACGGTAATTTTACTTAGTATATATAGTCATTGCCTCTGGTGATATACATAATCTGACTAGTTCACCATCTTTGACATTATACATATTCCAGGAGGTATATAATAGTTTTTAGGGAGAAAAGGTTTGATTCTCTGTAGGTCCACATGCAGGCCCTCGAGGGCAGTGAAATCTGTGTTGGGCCAGTCAATATACAAATTCATTGACCTTGGTGATATACATAATCTGACTATTTTACCATCTTGGACATTATACACCTTCCAGGGGGGTAATATATTAGGGAGAACAGGTTCAATTCTCTGTAGGTCCACATACAAGCCCCTGAGGCCAGTGGAATCTGTGTTGGGCTGGCCACAGCCTTGTGGGTCACTGGGATACACGGAACAGAATACTTTGTATCTTGCATAAACGTTTAAATCACAAGTAATAAAATTATGGATTTTAGTCATATTTTTATGGCTTATAAATATCCTTGCTATCTATAATATTGAGTTTTTGCAAAGCCATTTTGTCTAGATGTAATATCAACATTAGTTTCCAGATCCCACAACCCACCCTAATTACCCATTACCATGCTTTTTCATCAAGCTCATGACAGAAAGCTGTATAGGCAAATCTTTGAGCACTGATATCATTGTTTACATTCTGTATCATTAGTATACAACTTCAGTTGGAGTAAAAACAAAGATATAAACAACAAGTGAAATGAGTATTTATTTATTATGTATTAATTTTCGTGGTATCCGTGGTTTCCGCGAAGTCAAGTTGCTGCAGTTTTACTAATAAAATATTGTTTTGATTTTCCAGGAAGCTGACATTGACGGGAGTGAAACTTTAGATTTAGAAGAATTCAAGGCTGTTATTCAAGATTTGTTTGGTGTCAGCTTCAAGGTACAGTAAAATTAACATTTTTGTAATTATGTACCAAGTAAATAAAATACTTAAATTATATAGATACTGATGAAATACCAGGAATTCTCCTTTTACTAAAAAATCATATCTTCATCGCACACAGTCAAGATACTATTTAATTTATGTTTCATGTGTGAGGATATCATTACTTCTGATCAGTCTCAGCCAAAAGGATTTTACCATCACAGCATCATATCATGCATGTTTACCTTTTTTAATTAATAGCTAAAGATATGACTAAGACCGGTTTTTGTATAGAAATTCTAGGAGTTCTAGGTTCTTGTTTT
>JAOEJH020100190.1:0-15467 GCA_025448215.2 Palythoa grandis
GAAAATTTATTGAAATTATTGGTAAACATTTGCAATTAGAAATTTGATAAATCGTGGTGTGTACTTTTTCTTTTGTTTCTCCTAAGACTCCTAAGTATTCAGTAGTGTGACTCAACTTTTCTGTAATTTTTCTGGTTAATGTATCGAATAATTTTGAAAGAACGTTAGTTTATGTGCTTCTAACCTTCGAGATAAGGATCAAAAATGATTTTTCCCAGATCGCAGTCATTGTCAAACGTTTTTAAAATTAATATATAGGTTGAAAAATTATGAGAGCAGCTGTCCAGAGTATTTCGGAAGTTTGTTTACTTGATCAATTTCAATAGGGCTTTTGTTTGCAATAAAGGGTTCTACTCGTTTGTTCTAAGTCATTCTTTTAGATTTTCAACTGATATTTAGTCAGACAATTCGATAAAACCCATGGGTAGTTGTCACAATAAGCTTAAATATAAATTAGGAATCAGCGGATAATTTATTGAGCAGAAGTTTGTGTGATGCATATGCAATGTCAGTGCGACAATAAACAAGATAGCGGTAACGTCGTAACAATAATTTCAATGAAGGACTTCCATTTTTATCCTTTAAGATAAAGAGAAAAATATTAATTTAGATCTTATTTTAAAAAGGCAGAAAAGCTAGTTTAGTTGCAGTACAGCACGATTTTAAAACCTTTTGGCTCTTGTTTATCCGCAAACGACTGATGACGAGCAATATCTGTATCGCCATTAGTGCCATCGACGTGAATGTCTCAGCTTGTCTCGCTCGGTTGTCTCGTCACTTCAGGCAAAATTTGCTGGAAATTTCCGGGAAACCTTGCCCTAATCTTAAATTTGAAAAACTTTTTCTGTCACCGCTTTAAAGAAATATAATGTAAGACAGCGATTAAAATTCACAAAACATCAATTTCACTTTGAAAGACCAGGCGCTTGCAAGTTTGTAGTGTCGCGTGGTGGAACACTTGATTTGATATCGACTGCTGATTGGATTTTTCAGCTTTCTATTGTTACACTCACTCTTTCACTCAGCACCATAGCATTATGGCTTCTCACCTCCTATGGAGGCAGTAGCCATAAAAATGGTTGTGCATTGTTTATGATAAGTTTACAATCTACAACACAGGCAACCTAAGCTCGATGTTGGTGGGAAATATAAAAGTTTGTAACGGCAGGTCAGAAATTATAAGACTCAAGCTGTAAAATAAACTGGAAATAACGGGGACACAATGAAATGCCAAAGTTATCCGGAATCGGGGGATGTAATTTGACAAAACTGTCGAGCGCTTTGCCGCTGCCTTCTCTGCTGGGTTGTGTAACTGTTCACCTTGATTTCGAGGTCGTGTTTGAATTTTTAATGAGCTACTCGATATGGCGCTGAGCATCTCGAGATTGAACGCTTAAAGGGTAAAAAGTTTTTAAGTTTATTAAATTATCGTAGCTACGGTGGATAAATAAAATTTATTTTATACATACTGAGATTTTCTTATGGAAATTCATTATGCGAAAATTCAGTTCCCGACTTTTTTTAGCCAATCAGAAAGGCGAAATGATTTTCTCACGTGAGAAAAGCGTTTCGTCCAATCACAAAGCACCTTCAAGGCAAATCGTGTTTTCGACAGTTTTATCTCTCTTGCTCACAAAATAATTTCAGTGTACTCGAGTTTTTTGTAGTTTTATCTCAAACTTTTCAAGAGCCAGAAAAGTTTTTCGACCCTGAGGATGGCTGAAAAATCAAGTAAATTTGTGTCGCTAGACAAACCTATCGAAAAGTTTATCGAGGAGCAAAAACACAAAAAACATTCTTTCTAAAACACGAAGAGATGTTAGTTTGCTGACCGAGATTCTAAGAGCCAAAAATGAAGCGAGAAAAGTCGAGGAAATACCACCAGAAGAGCTAACTGGCTATATCAGTGAATTTATTGTAGCTGTTAAAAGAAAAGATGGCGAAGATTTCGAGCTTTCAAGCCTGAGAGGGCTAATTTGCAGCTTTAACCGGCACTTGAAAGCCTGCAAGTATCGCTGTAATATTATTGAAGACAAAGAGTATGAACAAGTGCGACAAGCTTTGGAAGCTCGAAGCAAAGAACTGAAGAAACACGGCAGAGGAAACAAGCCAAACGCAGCAGAAGCTATAACCGACGAAGAAGTAAACATTTTATACGAAAAGAATTTACTTTAGTGGAATTTCAAATCCCGAGACCTTGCTAAGCATACTCTGGTTTATGAACTCCATTCACTTTGGATTGCAAGGTTGCGACGAACATCATCGTATGAAGTGGGGAGACGTTCAGCTTCTTAAAGATATCAATGGCACAGAATATTTAGAATATTCCGAAAGGCAGACGAAAACAAGAACCGGAGCCGAGCCTCGAAACATCAGAGCAGTTAAACCTAAAGATTTCTCTATTGCAAATGCTTCGCCGGAAAGAAATCCAGTGTTTGTTTACAAAGTTTATTTTGAGATAAGACCTAGCTCGATGAAGGATAGTGATGCACCATTTTATCTTGGTATCAATCACATTAAGAGCACCTCAACATCGGATAAACTTTGGTTCAAGTCAAGTGCAATGGGAGTCAACAAGGTTAATAGTTTGATGAAAACTATGGCTGAAAAAGCAGACCTTCATGCAAAGCTACGACTTACAAACCACAGCGCGCGAAATACAATGCAAAAATTGAACGACCACAATATCCCTCCATGTTATGCTATTATCTGGACATAGAAATGTCCAAAGCGTCAACAATTACAGTACCATTTCGAATGATTAACAGAAAAACATGTCTTTGATTCTGAGTGGAAATAAAGCGTCTACAGGAAATGTTCAAGCGGCGAGTTTGCCAAGTGCTGTGGCCGAATGTGAATCTTCTTTCACGAAAAGTTCAAGTTCAGTGCCTGTACCAGGAGCATTTAGTGCAGCAGTTTTCCACGGAGGGCATTTTAACATAACAATTAACCCTCCAAACAAGTTGCCGAATTCAGCAACAGATAACTCATTTTCGTCAACTTGTAGGTACAAACGTATAAAGCGTGTACGCGTTCGCTGTGCTCACTCGTTCGATTTCAGATACATCACCAACTCGTGCGAGAAGCGCGCGCTTTCCATGAAGTAATCTCTATTTGAAAGACCAAAGCAATATTCCTTCGACAATTCTCAATCTCGCCGGGCAAAGTCTTTTGGCGTGTCTAGGGGCGGATTTGTGCCGGTTTACAACGTTTTACAAAAGTTATTAAGATTTCACACTCCCCTCCCCTCCCCCTCAATTCCTTTACAACGCTCCGAGTTTCGGAAAGGTCAACATATTTCCTAGATCTGCACATGCGCGTCGAGGTAGTTTTGTCAACGTGTACACGCTCACGTAATATCACAATGCTGTGCTGAGGAGTTTCGAATTCAACGAAAACTGGAAGTGGCTATTATAAGTTAGAAAACAAATATTATGATACACGTGCTCTGAATGACTGGTGTTCCGTTTTCTAATCTGGTTGTAACTGAAACGCACGCCATGATTTCACACACTTTAACAAAATTTGAAAACTTTTAAAATAAATCAATTTTTCTGATTTTTTAACGTTTTTCCGTAAATTATTTTCTAAAAGCAAGAAAGCATTTCTGAATTCTTGACAGGATTAGAAAAAGCTGTGAAGCAAAAAGAAATTACACTCTTAAAGTTCGTTTTCTCTCAACTCTTTTCTCGCGGCTTATGTGACATTAGCTTTCAATAAACGGTAGCTTTGTTGGGTGTTATTAACTAAAATTAATGGTGAGTTTAAAGCTTTCAGTTACATGGCGTTGTAGCAGAGTTGTAAAATGTCGTAAACCCTGACGTTATACTGTGCTGACAGTTTTCAGGCCAAATCAAGACAGACAAAAAATGTATCGTTTTACTAAAACAATAGAATTTATGTTCGCGGGCATAAATATGTTTTGGGCCCGAGTCAGACTCATTTTACCCCGAGCCGCTATTATTATCACTTTGAAGGGCATTGGGAAAATAAAAACTGGAAAAAATGACAACGAAACAGTCTTACTTCTCATTGTTTTATTTCAGCGGGCTAAAATACATTTTCAGCCCACCAAATTCTCCATTTTAGCCTGTAAAATGCGCCGTAATGCTCGACAAAGTGATTATAATTAGTCTTAGAGATGCCAAGCATTTTAATCGCAGTCACTTGATGCTTAAAACTTATCTGTAGCAAGTGGCCGCTTAATTGTTCCTTTAGGCTCATCCATTCAGCAGTGTAGGTGGTCATTTTGTCCTGCTGGTATGAAAGGAGGGTTTTGAAAGAATCCTTACATCAAACAAGCTTACAAAAGCCGCCGTTGTCGACACAGAAATTAAAGTTTCTATTGAAAATTTACAATACACGTAAACTCACACTTTGAAATTTTCTATAACAAATCAACACGGCGTTCTTATAGCCCAAGGCTGTTAACATGGTAAATATTTTTTAATATAGCGCCTGTTGTGTACAATAAGACCGGACAAGAAGGGTGTGTGTCTTCTATTTAGCCCTAAGCGCTGTTTGAAAACGGTTACAACCCGTTTTGTAAGATTCCTAGTCTAATTCTGCCTTTTGTTCTCTTTTGTCAGTTAAACTGTTCGAGCTGTTTATCTTAGGACAAACAGAAATTTAACCAATTAGAATTATAATTACTTCTAGGATAAGAGTAGCCGGAAATGTGAATTCCTTTCGGGTCGTTTTGGAGAATAGTTATAATGGCGAATTAATGGCGGGCTAAAATACGAACCGGGTTCAAGTTAGAGCACAGCTGTGCCATTGATTCACAAGTAAAATTTGAATTCATTTACTAGAAAGCATTCATTAAATCGAATGACAGCATTTATGCTATTAGCATCTAACGTTGTCACAAGTCCTTCAAGAACTTAAAGTTTCCATAAAAGAAATTCCGTTTTGTCAAGTCCCTTCGTGTTACCTTGAGTGCTGCCACTTCAAAAGAGTGCCGACACGAGCTCCAATTTTTGTTTCAAATTTATCAACCCAGTGAATTGAATCGAAACTCCCAGGACTCCTTTTGGTACTTGACTATGTTCTTTAGAATATCAAAGCAATTAAGCAGATCTTGCTGTATATAATTGCGTAAATTATCTCGGCTTAGAACTGATGATGTTTTAAGTTTAATTAATTAAAGTGGAAATCATTGTAGACCGATTGATTAACAAACGCCTCAGGTGATTGGATCAGCTCATTTAATCCTAGCATGTTGTGCTATTCGAGTGTCAAAGCTGTTGACACCTTTTGTTAGGCTTTGTTCTAGAGTTTGAGTGCCGCAAACTCGTGATGTGAAATTGAAAAGAACTGAGTAAGAAAGTCATTTTCTGTTAGTGTGTTTACCCGCGCTTTCAGTGCCTCGTGCTTTCATCGGCGCTCTCATCATTTATTTTCTCGTGCTGCGCCTTTGTGACATAAAAGAAAATATTTTGACAAGGAACTAACAAAAATCAAAGGAATGGTAGTAGAAAGGGCAGAACTTAAGAGAACCGCCACGTTTAAACCCAAATTCGATGAAAGTGCAAACGATAAGAGTAAGAGGAGGAGAAGAAGGAAGCCGCGGTTAACAGGGCTCAGCAAGCAACGACAAACTGCTAATGCAAGAGAACGGAGCCGAATGCGAAGCATAAGTACAGCTATGCTTCATTTGAGAGGTTGTTTACCTTCATATATGGTTCCTACTGAAAAAAAATTATCGAAAATCCAAACATTAAGGTTAGCCATCCGATATATTACTATGCTGTGGCAGTTGCTGCAACCATCCACAGCGGTTGGCGTGCGCACGTTGTGTTAGTGATTTCGACTTATCATGTTGAAGTTAACATCAGTTGTATCGGACCCGATTAGTGCGTGGAATAAAGTTAGACTAAAATCAAGCTGGACACGAAAACTTTAGGGAAAAAACTTCACTTAAGCAACCACAATTTAGACTTTCTTGAGGAAAGGAGAGCAAGTTCAAGCTGCCTATAGCTGATGGATTTTCCTTGACCGCGAAAATCGGTTGCACAGCACTTAATTGAAACATCGACAACCGGCGGCGGCCAATTGAGTCACTGAGGCATGGCTTTCTACTCACAAACATTTGCAGTTTACATTTTTAAAATGTTTTTAAACTCGAAGTATCAACATTTTATACCTAGAGCGAATAACATCTCACTTCTTACATTGACGCCGTAGATCAGTTTATATATTGCAAGTTAAAAATTGTTTGTTGATTCGCAAAGCAGTGTTTATTTAGTTATTAGAACGTAACTTTAAGAGTCTAATAATACACATAAACTTTTACTATTTCTAAATACGTTTTAATTGGTTGTGTTAAACCGTTTAGTTAGTTCGTTCTTGAGTGTAACTGTAAATTCAATGAATTTCATGGTGGTGAGCGAGTATTAAAACAACTAATAAACATTTATACGGTTTCAAAGGAATGAAAGACTGTAATTGTGTTGCTTCTCTATTTTCATTTTAAAAATTACGAATAGTGCTCATGAAGAATGAAAATAATCAGATCCTCTAGAGGAATGGAGCCAGCACCGAACTGATTTAATGACTGGTGCTTTATCACTGAGCTGTTGAGGCAAATGCAGTCTGTAGTGGATGGAAACGTTGATTTAACCTCTGATTTTTCCAGTATTTTTCCTATTAAGAGTAGATAAGGGAATGCAAGAAAATGAAAGGAGAGATTGATATTTTTAATCTGACCAAATCACGGACACGTCGCCACTGCTCAGTGATTCTTCACCCTGGTTAAGCTGCATGCAGATGTCAGGGAATCAGGATGGCACAGTGGTCATCAGTCGCGCCTCCCACCTCTACGACCCGGGATCGAATCCTGGGCTCCGCACGTGGGCTGAGATTTGTCGATCTCAATCTGACTCTGAGGGTTTTTCTCCGGGTACTCTGGTTTTCCTCCCTCTGCAAATTCAACTTTTGCACCAAGATTAGAGCCATTGAGTGATTAAACGCTAGCCTGTGGCTAGGAAGAATGGGCAACCACTTCCTTCGCAATTGACGTTAAATAAAGTATTTATTTTATGTTTCTGTTATGTTTTATAAGTTATTGCCATTGCATACGAGTGTCAGTGTTAGTGTTTTAAAATCTAAAAGAATGAACAACAACAACAACAACAACAAATTTATTTACATTCAATGAAATGAAACATTTGACATTAAAATTGTTTCAAAAGAGAAAATTACCACAGTTCTTATTTTACTAACTTTCCTGGCGAGGGAAGCGTGGCAGAAATGTATTTTTGTTCTCGGTTACGCCGTGTGTCCGTGAGGACAGATATCCGTTTGCTGAAGCTGCTTGGTCAGGACTCGGTAGATTATTCGATTTGTACTTTAAATAACCGGTCCCTGCTAGTGTAGAGTCGGGCCTGTCTTAAACATAGCTTTTATTCGTCCGGGTAGCCCTACTAGAATAACGTCCATGCACTTGCTTACCAACTGCAGCAAGTCATTTACGAGTCGTTATTTTCCCCGTATTTATTAAATTTTGAACCTGGAATATTGCGTTTCTAGCGTTCTGATTGGTTCACTCAATCTTGGTTATCAGCTCATATACCGTATGACCTTATATGGAAACATCACTTTCCAATCGTTTTCTAAAAGTGATACAGAATTCAATAGAATTTTGCTGTAATTTCTTAGTATCTAATTGCTCATACTTGAATGAAATTTAATAAAACAATTATTCCACTCACGTCTTCTTGGATATGAAGTGAAAATAGGCAACTCGGCGCTTCGCGCCTCGTCGGCTATCTATTACTTCATATCCTACGCGGGTTCGTGGAATAATTATTAAATATTAACTTAAAAGGTAAATCAGATTCTCTCTCTAAAGGAGGAGTTGTTCGAGATATGGCGTACGTATACCTAACAGCTGCTCCAAAACATGTTTTTTAGCCTTGTTTTCAGTTTGACTGCTTTTGCGTTTTCTATATTTGTAAATGTAAAATTAGCTTTAAGGTGAAATAAACTATTGTTGTTGTTGTTATTGTTGTTGTTGTTTTGCTAGCCCTGCCTTAGACACGACGCCACTAGCCCCCTTGACGATTCCATATAATCATAGTAATTGGTATTTATGTTGTGTGATCTGTCCTATTTTACTTCAGTTAGATTATGACCCCGGCTCTTTTTCTAGCTCCAACTTGATTGAGATATGCATTTAATAAACTTGTACCAAAGTAACAGTGAAAGGATTCATCCTGTGAAAGATGATAAAGATCAGTCCTTTTGTGTTTGATTTCTAAAGAATTTTAGGTTTTTGTGCCGATAGCTTCAAGGTTTAGGAATTAGCAAACTAGTAACGCTAATAATAATTGTTTTTGGTGTAGTTAATTAAAATATTGTTTAAATTTGATACAAAACGTTTGCCATGTCAAATTTCTTGCTGTTGGGTTATTGTCCATCGAGCACGTCATCCTCAAATCAAAATATTTGACACAAATTTCTGCCTGACAACTGTTTGGCTTTCTGCTAACACAAAATTCATAAACATATCTTTTTTAGTAGTTCATTAGTCAGAATAAACACTAAACACAGAAAAACAATAATCTCATTGAGTCAAAATTTAATAACACGGAAGCGGAAGTTTTCAAAGTCGGTTTTGCAGTAATAGCAATACTTGCTGGAACTGGATTTGATACAAAATGTCTGTTATAAATTCACAATTGAGTCAAGCTACCATTTTGTTTTGGCTTAAGTAGTGCAAAGCATAAAGTTGTCATGTCTTAGTAACGCGGTACTATGACGTTTATAGACCACATAAACTCTACCAACTATGGTGTCACTGAAGGAGACAGGTGAATTGAATTTTTAAACACTTTTTCCCTCGAGCGATAAAAAAAAATTCGTTTTTGTCCAGCAAACCAACCACTGAGTTAATACCTCAATGAACAGATGTAACATTTAAACATGTTTCACTTTTTTCATTTGTAAATGGATACATAAGCTAAGGGGACGAACCATTATTTTTCTTGAGGGAGAGGGGGCAGGGGTTGAGAAATTTGGAAAAAAATGTTTGCAGAGCTTGACACATTTAAATAAATGATTGTAATTTCAAGAAAAAATATTGTTTGAGCTTGAAAATTACTCATACCTCCCTCCAGAAAAACAATGGTTCGTCCCTAAGGCGATGACTGTTTCGTTTATTATATTTAAGCTGGCTCGGAAGCTCACTTAGAAACCGTGCGGACTTATTTAATAATAACTTATTTAATAATACGAGGTCCATCTTTAAGTGAAGACTATAAATAATTTGATATTACATCACTTTTTGTATAGTTTTTGAAGCGGTAAACCTTATCCTTGGAACACCAATTAACTGTTGCACTCTAAGTATGCTATAAAAAATAGCTTGGTTTAATAGACCTTAATAGCTGTGCATTGGAGCCGAAAACAGCTGTCCAGGGCTGCTTCATTCGGGCTCACTTTTATTTAAGGGTAAGTAATTCCAAGTAATGTCCCGCTAGGCTGCAAGTTGCGAGTTCGTATTGCATCCTTTGTGATGAGTTTCGCTATACTCTTTGCCTGAAGCAAGTTAGTTAATCTATTTATATGTGCAAAGCTTCACTGAATCTTCAACAATTTGCATTAAAATCTTAAACAAAGCGTTAAACGTGTGTGGTAGTTCAGTAGCACTATCATCTGCCACGAAACGCTACGAACAAAGACAATTGCTGGAAAAGAGACATCAAGCAGATTACAAAATATACTGGACCTTGAACTGTGAAAAACACAATTAGTTGTGTTAGTTATTTTTCATGCGACCCAAAACTAACAAATCATTTATCATTCTAACATCTTTTATTCTTGTTTATTATCAAACATTTATGCAGATAACTAGCACTCTCCTGCTGTGTTGATTAGTGTTTTCCAATACATTCCAATTCGTCCCCTGCAGTTATTGACTGTCGACCGTTATCAACGTATAGTCACATCTGACTTGCGTTGGCTCAACGTGCATCGCTATTATCAGTTTCTTTTATAGAGATGTTAAAGTCACGGAACACCGGTGCTGTAAATCGCTTGTGCGACGAGGATAATGTCAAATGTCTGATTTACTGGTTTTTAGGTTCTAACGTTTTTGAAAACAAACAAAAATCAATATGAAAGTCATCGGAATTAAATCTTGCTGTGTTCTTCATTTGACGCTACTGCTCTGTAAAGTTCTCAAACATTCTAAAGTGTCTTCGTCTAACTACACACTAACACAGCCTGTAGAGTGTAAGCCTCGGTAAGAACACCAACTGAACGAAACCCGTAGCTGGACAACTTGTCTAACCCAATGATTTTATTGTTGGAAAGTGGACCAATCAGTAGCTTCCCATATAACAAAAATTGAAGTAGTGAGTAACTGTTCCTTTCTCAGCTTTTTACCTCATCTGAACTCCGAAATAAATCGTCAAAATTTCTAGCCATGCATTTCCGTAATTCTATCAGTTTAAATATTGACTTGCCTAATCTGCATGGACTAACAACACTTCGGGAGGCAACCCGAAGGGTTGGCGGAGTCCCCCAAGATCAAAATGTTAATTTTAGAAAAGCTAATTTTAGAAAACGTTTATTTGCATGCAAACGAGGTATTTTCAATTTTTCTCATTGGCTGGTGGAAATACCTTTGTCTTGCAACGCGCGAATCGAAAGCTAAAACCAGACGCATAACTGCGTGAACTCGGGCTTCGCCATTGTGCAATGCTAAAAATATTCGAAATCACGTGTGAGAGTGATAAAGACATTGCCTGTTTTGGAAATTTAATGTGCAGAAACATATACCAGTGTTAATTCTTAAATCTTAGTTGATTTTATAAATGCGCTAGTTTAACATACGCTGATATACTAACTGTAGTTATTGTTATTAAACAGTCAAACATGAAATCTTCACGTTAATTAAAGTGCCTATGAAGTGAATTTTTTTTTTTTGCAAAGTTATAAACTTTAGGATTTCAAACCTAAGATTCCAAAGCTTTAGATGTACAAAATAATATATATATTTAGGCAAGCCTAAAAACGGAGCTCCCGATTTCATTACAACGTCGAAAGTCCCCTCCACCTCTCCCAGGGTCCGTACGGGCGGTCGTTCGAGCGTACGCTACGTCATAACCAAATTTTCTCTGATGGACAGTTTACCAAATTTTCTTACCCATGGTTCTCCGTGAGAGCTCCGCTAAAAATTGGCGATAAAATAAAATAGAATAAAATAAAATAAAATGAGATGAGATGAGATAAAATAATAAAATCCCCAATTTTTAATTTACATGTTCAAAGCTTTGGAATTGTCAGTTCGAAATGCTAAACTTTGTAACTGTAACTTTGTAACTGCAAAAAAATTGCACTTCATGGGTACTTTAACAATACAAAAGTACGTAAGCAATAACAGAAGCAAGATATTTACCATTTTAAATGTCATAGAGGTGATCACTGTGTTGCTAGCTTAACGTTCAGAGTCACATGGCATAAGTGTGAACCAGCCAGTCTATTAAATTTTCTATTCTTCGTTTACAGTCGTTGCAAAACTCCTTTGTTATCGGCAAAACTGTGTCGAAACTCAGCATCTAAGTCTGTTATAGCATTGCTATAGTTATAGTATTCAGGAGTGAGTTGTTTGGCGGTCTTTATAGCAAGGTAGCTCGTGTGATATAGCATGGTTCTCGGTAAGATAATTATCGATAAATTTACTCAGAAAGGTTTGCTCGTAAATTTTTCTCTAGTAAAGTTCGCGGACCAATCCGTTACGAAAACGCTCGCCATCTTTTAGTTATGGTACCGCGAACGGTGTGTGCTTTTGTGAGTGTTTTGAGCATATTACGCTCACAAAACATATCCACTACTTAACAGAAAAGCAACGTCGCTTGAGCGAATTTCGACTAAAAGTTCGTCTTTCACGTGTTTCAGATCACGTGTTTTAGAATGTGCGAATTGCGCAAGTGCGAACTGCGTTTTGCGACTGAAAAAAGAAAGCCCATTTTTAAACTTGGGCATTCCACAGGAAGCCCAAGTAAATATAGGTTTGTCTACTATTGTAATGGGGTTGAGGTGAATTGAGGCGATGTTGAACGGACCTATAATGCGCTACTGAAAAGCTTTCATTTTTCACTCAGACAAAAGAAGTTTACTTAAAAACTGAGTGTCGGTTTTTTACTTCTTCATACTTTCCCGTTAGTTTTCAGAAGAGAAGTTTGCGCTCACATTTCGGCTCGTCTTTTATTCCCCTTCAGTTTATAAGCATTATGAGTCGTTTAAAAAATTTTTGGAAAAACAACAATCCTCTTTAATAATAATATTCCATGTATCCTACATACATGAAGTACATATCAATTATTTAATTTGCATTAAGTAGGGAGGCAAATCGTATTTGAAAACTAGTCTGTTCGCAAAGCAGTTCTTAAATCGTTCGGTGTTGACAACAAGCCTCTTCGACTGTGGTCTTCTCAGATTATGGTTTGTTTCTTTCTTCTTTGGCAGATGTCATTGGGTGACCAAGCAGGCTATAGAGTTTGCGAAAAACGTGGATTTTGTTGACACTAATTAAGACTGGTTAAAAATTATAAGACGTTTCCATCACTTCAGTGACCTTCATCGGTTGCAAAAGAGAGGAGATGTGCTCTCTTACAACCGATGAAGGTCACTTAAGTGATCGAAACGTCTTATAATTTTTAACCAATTTTAATTAGTGTCAACAAAATCATTTTACAATTTTACTATGCCTGATTGTGGTTACAACAAGAAGATTTCTAAAGTGAGATACAACTTTCATTGTCTTATGAAGTGAGAAATTCTTCACCATCTTTAGCTTCTCTCTCAGACTTTTTCCTTGTCTTTACGTGCACTTTTATGTAGTGATTATTGTTGTTTCATCTTGGAGGTTTATGTGCTTTTAAAATTTGATCAAAACTGAGGCTGCATCTGGACCTGAATTAAGCCAAACCCAGTTAATTCCGACCCCCTTTACCCCTCCCCCACAAAACATTTTCTAACAGTAATGCGTGTACATTGCCCAGTTGCATTTGAGTTATTAAAATGGATACTTTCGCTAAGCATTATCATTCAGATTTTTTTTATTTGATTTTATGTTTTTATAGCACTTCAGTTATAAGGAAATACATTGAAAGCTATGATTCGCGATGTATGTAATTTAGAAGTCGTCGATAGATTACCGGAGAGTTCTTTTCAGAGCAACCAACAGGTTGAATATTTGGTTTTACATATTCATGCCAGCTAGAGTGTTGCTAATAAATCACTTTCGATCGCTTTCCAGAGTACAGCAATACAAGCAGTGCTATGGCTGTAACAAATCTTAAGTGAGCTTTTGATTTATATGTTACAAACCGAAATATTTGAACTTGCAATTCTAAACAATGAAAAATAAGACTGGCGCGCAGTCTTGCATGAGATCAAAATAGTTTGTCTTTGTAGCTGGTCCAGAAATTCTGCATTCTACATAGAAGAATGGTGAGTGAATTAAACACAGAGAATAATGAAAACCTTTTTTTTTCTTAGCAAAGCCATAAGACTTGTGTCAGTGCAGTGGAGAGCTGGTTAGCTTTAATCAAAATACACTAAATATTTAAGGCTCTCGCGCAGCGCGAACTTGCGAGCCAAATAAGAAATTTTGACACATTGAAATATGTGTAATAAGCTTTTATTGTACCAAAACGCACGCCAGAAAAACATATATCCTGGGAGATATCGCTTTGGGAAAACTGCCTAAAAATCGCGTCTCGCGGGATCTCAGAAAGGGAGGAATATTAAAGCTTCTAATTTACTCGCAACTTACAAACTTTTCGAATTATTTTTAGATTCTTCGAGAGACAAAATTATAGAAAAGAACATATTATGAGTTGAAGTCCAGGCAGTTTTCCAATCTTCTGTACGAGCGAGTTGAATTTGCACGATTTTGCTTTGTTTACAACGTCTCCGGCCACGCGCCACGCATGGATTTCGCCATTTTCAACATTTCTCGATTTTGTGAAAAATAAAAATCGCTCAAATCTTTTAATGTTATTTTTGAAAATAGTTCACCAAAAGGGTCTTTTAGGCAAAATATCAGGAAATCGAAATTTTGACAACTGTTCTCGATATTTACGGACAGACGCTCTTAAGGACATGTTCCGGGTAAAAAAAAAATTGGCTCAAAAAGAGGGGGTAGGGCTACTGAAATGCAACTGTATATCGTTAGAACAAAAATGAAGGGAACTGGGTAGGGCATGACATCATCATGGATGATAACTAGTAGTCACATGACATAGCCTGCTTTTTTTGTTTTCCTTTTTAGCGAGCGCCAAGTCGCCACTACCTGCTCTGCTTTGTTCACGAAATTTGCCTTCTTTGTTAAAGTTTTCGGCCATCTGCGGGTGCGTGAGCTCATCATAAAGGGCACTTAAAGGCTTAAACCTTCTTAGTGACGAATAACCGTTCATTGGCACTGTGAATCGAATGGGACAGAAAATGTTGATTTTACCGAGCGGCTAACAACAATTCTGTCCGATTCATGGATAAGGGGCGCTGAAGCAGGTGTGTCGAGTCTCATCAGGTCACACACATTCATATTTTTAAAAGACTTATCTAAGGATAAAAGGAATTAACGGTATATTTTGATAGAATGTAGACCTGCTCTGAGACTTATATAAAAAGGCATAAAATCTATGGAAGAGGGCTGTTCCGCACAAAAAATATCAAATTTCCCATGATGCAATGCCCCCAGGCCTGTGCAAAATGGCGGCCTGCTGTGATTGCTCGAAGAAAACTGCTTGAGTCGGCCTGCTTTTGAGACGTTTCACAAAACTAACTCCACAACTCGAAAGATAAAGAGTTGTTACAGTGTTAATCCCCCAATTGGAGCAATGGGCAGAGGATTTTGGTTTTAAAAGAGCCCTGTTTTGAGGTAAATTTTACATTTTGTGTATGCTAAATTTTTTAAAACAATGGCACAGTGCACTAATCTCGTTGCTTCCTATCTCTGTACCGTGCAGAAATTTTGGAACTTTTTGTCACTGAAGTACAGTTCCGTTTGCTAAGTTTAGACCTACACAGGTTTTGGTTGTTACGTTTTGAAATTGGATGAACTTGGATTTTTTCAACTGATGACATGTTTTAATTAAAATTTACCACTTTACTAAAGGGGAATCTTTCATAAATATTCTCCTGACATTGAATTGCTTACCAAAACATCTGCTAACTGAGATGTCACGTACATTCCATGTGGATGTATAAAAAGCAAAAAGTCTATTATGCTCTTCAGCAGTTTTTGCGCTCGAGCAAGACGATTGTTGGTACGTATGACAAAATCAGTCCAATTTTTTTCAAAAATTCATTACTCTGCAAGGATTTTGGCAAAGATAAAATTGTGTGCTCATGGCAAAGAATACCACATAAACTTTACATGGACCCTTCAAGGAAGTGAGCTTAAGCATGCTGCAGTCGAAATGGAGGCACAAGGTATTGTCGAGTCTGCACGT
>JAOEJH020100990.1:0-15437 GCA_025448215.2 Palythoa grandis
AATCTCTTGATATCTTCCTTTTTCAGTGTCCACGATTCTGACCCATACAAAAGTACACTCCACATCAAGGTCTTAATAATTTTCTTTTTCAACCTTATAGAGAACTTCTTCCTTAGCAGCTCTCTTCTTGAGTTAAAGGCAACCTTTGCTAGCGCAATCCGTGATCTTATCTCTGTGCTGCAGTAGCCGTTGCTTGTCAGAGTACTCCCGAGGTACTTTAAGCTTTTAACTTGTCCCAGATTGTTACCATTCAGTTTGATCGTGACACCATCTTCGCCGTTCTTGTTGATCCTCATCACCTCAAAATCCCAATTTAAGTTAATCCTTAGATTGGACCGACCTTCTGCGTATTTGCTATTGACATCCGGCGTTCCTTATATCGGACCTTATTGATCAGCATCAAAATTCAAGATCTCTGGGAATCAACTTCACTCTAAAGTCTCGTGTCAGTCTCTTTTCAAAGGCTAATTAATTTTGTCCAACGAATTTTTCTCTGCACGCGCATTTGAACGCGTTTTTTCTTGGCAAGATGACCGTTTCGCGCGAGCCAAGCCGCCCAGCTTAGTGCTAAACTGTACATGTGTGTTTTAGTTGCCGGAATTCTAAGTATATCTTGTACAAGAGCCAAACAAGAACTCTTTTTCTTCGAAGAAAAATTGAGATGTAATGCGTTTAAAGAAGCGGACAATACGAGAGTGCCAGGGAGGTCAGAAAAAACCTGGTTAAAAACCCCTCGAGGGAGGACAAAGTTCAGGAGATCTTGGTCGGACCAAGGCAACCTCCATTTCTCCCGACAGGAACTTAAGAAGAGACTTGAACACTTTTAACAAATCGTTCTCATAATACTTAAAGCATCCTTTTTTAGAAAAAGCGTATTGCCGACCGGTATATCCGTCGATCAAATCGCCGTCTAAAGGGGCGACAACGTGGATTCGAAACTGCTCCGGTTTGTAGGCTTTGCGTACTGAATGAGAGATTCATAAGAAGAAATGTTTAATCATGAATTTTAATTCTTCATGATTTTACCAAACGGTGACCAGGCTTGCTATTTGATAAGCTCATCTGATCGCATAAGCCACACTTAGTAGTGTTCGACCCAAAAGAAGAACTTAACACTCTTTACGCAATTCAATACCTTATAGAATATGTATAACACCAGCTACCTAATTACACCAATCACAAGACCTAGGTGATAACTAGCAATTGTTAAGAACCGTGCAGAAAACAAATATCTGCTAATCTGCGTATTGCAGATGTTTTTATACTCTTTTATTTTTAGCGCATATAGACTCTCACGAACTTGTGAGTTTTTAGGAGTTTAATAACAACATTTAGAGTGTCACAGAGTTTTGAACCCTTAGGAGTTTACCAACAGCTAAAGTCTCACAAACCTGTGAATTTCACAAAAGTTTACTAAATGTTTTTGAACACCTTAGCTCGCCGTAACAGCACTATCAGATTGCTAGGCTGCATTTCGCTCCCCGAAACATATTTTTGACTTCCTAGCATATCAGACGGTTGCAGTGTGTTTTGGAGTTACTCTTTTCAGTCCACACATCGTGTAAGTCGGCTTTTTTTTTGCTCAATTTAATTTAGTCTCCTCAACTTTAATTATTAGAATATAGCTCGTATGATGTTTAACTAGTTCTTTTTATTAGTTTTTACAGTACCGGACTTATCAAAAATCCGAGCAATTAGAAGTGGAAGGTTGAGCTGGCGGACCAAGCTACAGCAAATAGTGAGTGCCGTAAACGCAACGGTGAGATAAGCTTTTTCCATTTCATCACAGACCTTGTTCATAAATGGCGGCAATTTTAGTATTCTTTTGTCTGCATTAAAATTAGCCCAAAAAGTTTAACTCAAGAACGAGGTTAGTTCGGATGATTTAAATGTATTCTATAATCGACGGCGGCGTGGTTGCCGCAGTGGTAAAAACTCTACCAAGTTCTAACCACAAGGTCCTGGGTTCAAGTCTCGGTTCATCCGGGCATTGAACATTTGTAAGACCTCGAGGCCTCCTTTCTGCGAAAGTTGGCTCAGATTTCCATCATTACGAGGTCGTTAAAATGAGTGCCAGCTTCTGCTGGGGGCTAACCTGCGACAAATTAGTGTCCCGTCCAGGGGAAGTCAACGACTCTCATCCTCTTAACACTACAGAAAGCGGGGATAGGCACCAGCTCCAGTGGGCCACTTAGGCTTGTAAAGGATATAGCTTCGTATTATATTAACTTTATTTATCATTACATTGTGTTCCACAACACTTAGCCCATATACTGGTTCGAATCTGTGTGAACAATGACACATCGCTTAACGCATCACTTTTAGTTTAATACTATTCTTAATAAAATTTCCGCTTCATATCAATATAAAACTATAAATTTACAATAACGCGGATTTTTAGCCGAATCTGAGGTCCGAATATCTGTATAAACCCAAAGCATATTAAACAATTAGTCAACGTTCCGACGAAGGACTCACACTCGAAACGTCAAAATCAGATATTTCGCACGTGCGCGCTAGTGGTAACTTACAGCCACTGTCACTAGGCGTAAAGCCAAAAGGGCAGCCTCATCTATCCTTGATAGAAGAGTGAGTTTGAATCGGTTAGCAACCATAGACAGCTGTTTCCGCCTATTAAATGGGGCCTCGTCAGCACGGCACAGCCATAAACAAACAAACTCTTGGTGCAGTTGTTTAAAAGCTGATTAGCACTAACACATGGTTAAATGTTTAACCCATGTTCGTGTTTCCAACCCTATGGAGACCGATTTATGCTTTATTTTGGCATTAAAATTTTTTTCACCTTGGAAAATCTAAACAGTATTTTATAAGAACTGTAAATCTTTCCATAAAGAAAAAGATTTTGCTTTAATTTTGGCTTAACCCAGGGTTATGTCTAACCGGCCTTGAAGCAACTCAACCTTGATTGCCAAGAAAAACTTCAAGTAAATTGTAAATGGTTTTAAACGTTATACATATATTTACGCTTTGCTTGAGCTTACGGCCAATGAAAAATAATTTCCCACACTCATACAGGAGTTTATTATAAACCAATCAGAAAAAGTGAATCGCTTGATTTGCATGAAAATAACCCAGTTTTGTAGTAAATAACCTATTTTGTATACTTTTGTTGGGGAATCTGTTCAGTTATATGAACACAAGCAGTCATGGGTTCCTAGTTTACATGTAAATGGCTAACGACTTTCTAAATATATTAAAAAGTGAACGTTTTTTCATCTAAAGTTGAAGATGTGGTTAGTAGTAGTTTGATAAGCAATGAAAATGGTAGAAACACAGAATAAGTTCACAATAAATTATAAATCGTTGGACGCTGTGGTTAGATCAGACAAGGTGTTCTCGTTATAATAAAGTCCACAATAGCCGTAGCAACGACTGTATAAAGTATTACTGTATATTAGTCATTAGACATACAATCACGTAGGCCTGTTATTAAGTTGACTGTTTTTAACACTTTAAGTGGTTTTTATCCGCAAACTTATTGCATTACTGAGGATGCAAAGAGTTTGTGAACTGTAAGCTGAGTGCTACCTTAGCAGTGGCCAAATTGTTGTGGCTTGTATCTCGTCCACTTCATTTTAATCGGAAATGATTGAGGCGAAATAAAATAGCATGTTGTGGTATGAACGACAAATTAATATCACAGAGTCAGGGAAAATCAGAACTGAGCGAAAAGAGAAAAATTAAATTCCTGCATGTTGCGCATAACTAGTTTCGTTGATGGCATGAGAAACGGTCTCATTTAAAAACATGATATTAGAAGGGCACTGATTACTTTTTGGTTTGCTTTAAAAATCGACAAGTCTTTAGAGTTTAGAGACGATTATATAAATCAAATTATAAACTTTAACAACACAGTAAAGAGAATTCACGTTCAAAGTTTAGGAGTAGGCGTTACACTTAGCCAGCGGCAGCGATCATCACAGCTAGCTGTGAGTAAAAAGGTATCACAAAAACAGATTTACAATGACGGTCAAGTGGCAATACTAAAACACGAAATGTCAAAAAATGTTTCCATTCTCAAATGTAACAGTATATTTTAAAAAGAAATTGATTGAAAATTACATATAGTTAGCGCATTAGGCATTGCTGAAAATTTTTGTTTCTCTATATTTAGTATTTTGCCATGCATTCTTCATTCATTCAGGAACGCTGGCCATGCACAGACATCATGAAAAGGTATACAGACGAAGGTGCTTTTCATACCATAGCCAACAATGAATAAAAAAGGGCAAAATTCCTTGGTACTTAGGTCTGTCTCTGCATGATAATGACATATTAGCAGACTTTTTAAAATTTTAAATTTGAATGCCGCGGAAGTTTTTCAATATTTAAGATTGTTAGACCAAGAGCTTGCACTGATGGGGAAGGAGTGTTTCAGCTTAGATCTAAATTTTAATTTTTATTGTTTTCATTGTTTTCATTGTTTTAATTGTCTGCAATTAAACAACAAGAGCTCTGAGCCTTTTTATGCCTTCTTAAATTATTAATAGGTTTTGGAATTTGTAGTTTTTAACGCGTGGTTATGATGTGAAATAAAGACTACGTGTCTTTATAATCGTAATAAGTCCCGCCAACTTTCAATTAAACTTGCACCTTATTTTTAAACAAATCCAAAGATTAAAGTGTCAGAAATGGGTGTTGAAGATATCGACTTTGTTATATGGCTGAGCCACTGTACAAAAAATGAACATACATCGCACAACTGATCATAAGAAATATTTCTTGAAACAGAGCGTCGGTTCTCAAACTATCGCAACATTAAACACTTCTTCGACAAAAAAGGTGGGCGTTAAAATACCATAACGTATAAATATTAATTGCGACCGAATATAATGCCAATCACATCCTAATCCGGAACTCTCGCCCAAGAATAACCACACGTATACAAGGCGAAAAATATCAACTTTTAAGACTCCTTGCACGCGTCACTGCTTCGGCTGGAACCTTCTGTCAATCCAAATACTTGTATTATTTCTCTTTGTCTATTTCTGTGCTGCAAAATACGATCTTAGTATTACTTTTACAAACTCATGCTTTTTACTGAAGGGCAAAGAAAAACATTTAAGCGTTTTCGAAAAAGTCAAAACTATCTTGATGTTGAAAAACTAAATTTTATTAATCGTCGTCTTATTATGAAAGTGCCAAGAACTTTCAATTTTGTAGAGAAGCGATGACAATAAGCTTTAAGAAAAACAATGTTTGTAAACAACATTCTTCGATCGTCAAGTTTATTTCTTTTGAGTTTTAAAAGCGGGTACCACAGTGCGAATCGCTGTTTATTTTGATATTAAGTCGACAGTTAGTAGCGATTATCTTTGGTTTCCTGTGGGATGAAGGTCAACATGCTCGCCCGTCTACAAAATTCTTCAGTCTGTTCATTTACTTCTAAGCTTTTTAAAAACTATTGCTTCCTATTACTATATTTACAAAAGTTCTGCTAAAGTTATAATTCAATGTTTTATGATGAAAAGGTTTAACTGAATTTATTTTTCTTTTGTCTTATTGATTATCATCACAATTAATTAGCTTAACATAAATATCATCAAAACAGCTTTTTGCAAGCTTGAGAAGGAACTCTGTCAAGAATCGTATTATAACATGATTTTGTGAAGTGTATTTTTTTGACCGCACGGTATATAGTGAGTCTTTCTTTGCCATTCATTGGCTATTACCTTCACATTTCGATTACCTTGAATTCCACAATTAAAGTTTAAATTGCGTACTCTCCGCTTACGTGAAAGATTTAAATTTACCGTTTCAGGACACATATCCTGGATATACTTTTTCTTAAAAAAGGGTTTTAGTAATTTTGATGTATTCTTGTTTATTATATCTGCTGATGCTAGTTCGAAATTAGCAGCTTGCGCACGACATGAAAAGTACCCCGCCCCCGGCAGAACGGAAAGGAAGTATACTATGATGAAGCTTTAATTGCAAAGATTAAATCATTAATCCACGCTCACGATCAACACCGCACCAACTCCTGTCAATTCAAATTTAAATAGTTAAGTTACTAAAATCAGGATATCAAGATCCTCGTGCTGTTTAAATTAAACCAAAAGTTTCAATCAATACCAAAGTCCGGACTTAAATAGTTGTCGCCTTTAATTGTCACGATAGTGGTTTTAAGACTTCATATTTTTCTCATATAAATCGGTCAATCTGTGCTTTTCAATGGATGGTATCGCTGTTGTTGACATGCTAAAGTTTAACAGTTTATTTATAGAGATAATCCCAGCATATCTCGTGGGAAAAATTCGGCACTTGTCAACGTGTTCCAATCTGCGCGACTGACAACAATGTACATCAATCGGATTTTCACGACTGTGTCTTTGAGCGTCCCGCATCTGACAACAACCCAAGTATTGTTTGATTGTGAAAAGAGTTTTAGAGCGGATAAATCAAGTCCCAACACTAGTAACGGCTTAAAAAAGCATTTCATTCTACAAAAAGAAGAGTCTGTTTTTGTAATTTTTCTGATGTAGAACCTATTCCTCGGCTATTCCCCCGAGACTTAAGAAGCTTTCGGATTCTTCTTAATTCTGAACCCAACTACCAAGCTAAGTTTGATAATCGGCTGTTATAGGATGAATCAGCATTGATACAGCAAAATATTCTTCTAACATAAAGTAATGAAAAATTCTTCTCCATAATAAGGCATTTCAGAGCTGAAAGATTATTTCAACCCTTAATGTTTGGAGAATGAAATCATTCGTGCCTCTTGTACCACATACAAAAAGTGGAAGCACAACCATGTATCAAACAACGCTCTTAGTTTCCTTTTGTGTTTAGGTCAGTGAAGTAACTTAGATGTTGGTCTGTCTGATATTGCCCTACTAGGCGGTCTCCTACATCAAAAATAAAGACTGCTTCAGTAGGTGCTAACGTGCAAAATGGCAATATTTATCCCATTGCAGCGGGAGTTGCAAAGAACATAAGAAATCTCTGTGCGTGATATCAACCCTCCCATGGATACTAATTCTCGAGTGTTCCACTAACCTGTGGGATTTCATCCCCTAGAGGTTGCCAGGTTCCACATCCGGTGATACTTCATGTCACTGTCATCAAATCATTAATTGCTGTTTATTGCCAGTTTGCCAAAGAATTTAACATAGCCGAAGGCTAGGCTAGACTAAGCTCTGACAGAAACCAACAGGTAAATATTAGAAGAGAAAATTCAGCTGAATACAGCACGCAATATGGATACTCTTGACGCAATCAGTTCGTCTTCTTTATCGACCAAAGCCAATGCTTTTTCGATTGCTTCCTTGATTTCTTCGCCAAAAGAAGTTGTTGGTAAGTCTCTTTCTATAATTCATCAAAATTGCTTATCTTTTCCATCTTTTGTAACGGTCTTAAAAGTTTACAGTTATGAGCTCAAATTGAAGGAGGCTCAAAAGGGCAGTGCATCAAACGATTTCTTTTCTTCGCATCAGATTTTAGTCCTAACATTAATCAGAAAAGAGATAACAGATCCTTATGCGAAACAGACGTGGATTCGAACAACTCCGACTCACCACCCAAAAAGCACAAGTTGGCTGATACCTCTTCAGAAAGTGTTAACTATCAACGAAGCAGTACTCGGGAAAATATACCAAGCCCAAAAAAATCAAGGCAAGAACTAGAAAATATTCGTGTGGAGCTTGAAGGACGAGAATTATGGGAAAGATTCAGCGTTCTTGGAACGGAGATGATAATAACAAAAGCAGGAAGGTAAATCATCATGTACCAACTTGTAAACTGTAAAATTTATCAATTGCCTAAAAGTAATCCCAGCAAATTACTGCATGGTTGGTCAATTGAGGGTTTTTCTATAAAATAACTAAAAGAGTTCAATTCATTTCCATTTTATAATATGATAATATGATAGTCTTCTGTTTTAGAGTAGTTTGCGTTGCCTAAATAGAAATTTGAACTGGTAGTCACTAGCCAGTGTGGTGAAGGTTTACCCTTCCAAGCTAAGGACATCATTAAACACGATGGGGTCATATGGCTACGATACAGTATCATTGAAAGAAAGCGTTTATTTTACTTTCTTGTTGCAGCCCGATGATACCTTATCTTGACTTAACTTATCGTTGCTGTTGAGTGGCATCACTTGCCGTAGTTACAGATTCTAATAACGCTGCGAAGGCTGTTACATACATCTTAGGAGTGTTTCTAATTGTTGTCCTTAACCAAGGAAAGAAGTGACAATGAATTAGATGTAAAGATAGAATACAGTGAATAATCTTTTGTTTATGATAAACATTTAAACTGGCTTATTAAACGGGGCAGCCTCTTAGAGGAACTACACCGCTGAAACAGTATCATGTTCTTTTTGAAAGATCAAAAAGGAGGCAAAATCAGGAACAACAATCTAGCCATGGATGATAATGCAAGGGTTAAAAACAATTTTCGTTCATAATGTTTTGACGAAAAAAGGTCGTATTTTATCTTGTCTCCAGAAGGCACACCTTGCTACCAATTAGCCAACTACTTGGCACGAGGATGTTGAAAATTCAAGCTATTAAAGTCCAGTAGCTGTGTGGAGACATGCAGTGTGGGATTATCACAGCCTCTTTATTTGCACTTGTTAATTGTTTCATCAGGTGGCCGGTCACAACAACAGCGGATTGTTTATCTGTTATACTTTGTCTCGTTGTAAACAGAATCAGGGATACTGTTTGGCCTTATCTTTACATCATCTTCATTATCTTGTTCACGCAAACAAATTATCAAGTGTGAAAATAGTGCAAGTATTTATCAACACAATATCGTGGTCAAGACTTCTCAGTCTGGCTCATCATTCCATGGAACAATGTATAAGGGGAAGGCATTTATAGTTTCTTTTCAAACTTTTGCTATTTTGATTATGTGATAGTAAGTCTATATTTCGATCATTTCAATCAACAGTGTTTGAAATAAACAAAAATACAGGATATATGGTGGCAAAAAATTGTCACCAAAAACAAAATCAATGGTTCCGGAGTAAATATATAATATTTGATCGAGTTTGATTCCTTCCTGAATGTATATTCAGTAAATTTTGTAGAGACCTCTTTCAGAAGCACAGATAACGACAAGAGTACTTTGCTTTAGTCAGGCTTCAACGCGTAAGGTGCAATTAGCGGCGATACCCAACTTAACTAACAGTTGGGGAGGAATTCTAATTGCTTTTCCTTGACGTAAAAGTCCGAATCTGAGAGCATATCGTTAATCGAAGACATTTCTTAGTTGCCCTAAAATAATTCGTTAAGGCTTGGGCAAAGGTGCTTTTATATAGACCAATTGAATGAAAATATTTATCACTAAATTTCTCTTTGAACAAACGCATAAACTTTTCGTGTGGATCATTCACGAAATCGGTTACAGTGGGTTATACTTATAGTTATAGAACCAGGAAATCATTTCTGATTATCTTTAAATTCTTGATATTTAAGTCAATTGGGATTCAAAGAGGAGGATTTTTAAAATCATGTTTAAAAGCTACGTTGGTTAGTTCAAACTAGAATTATATAGTTATGTAATTTTTCCGTTGGGCCACCCAAGGCAGCGCGTGGTTTCAGTTATGTAAAATATTGCTTTCTGCACGAGCAGTGAAGTTACACCAACAATGAGAAAAACACATGAACTTGGTAAAAAAGGTTCTCAGAACTAAAATAAACAAAAAATTTTCTAAGTGTATTAAAATTTGTGGTGTGAAGCGATTAATTGGCACTCATGCCTACTAAGAAATGTTATTTGAAAGGCATAAAATTTATCTCTGATTGTATTCTTTTATAAGACAATGAAGGAAGATCTTATTGCACTTCAAAGACCTTACTTCAAGGCTTGTCCAGACTGAATTCCCATTTCTTTCAGTTGACTTTAAAACATGTTTATGTATTTCTGTTTTTTCATCTTTGACATTGTTTTGAACTTGCTAGTTAATCACAATATTGATAAAGTAGTGCTTTTTACGTAGACGAATGTTCCCCACTATCCGCATCTCGGTCAGTGGAGTGGAAGCCAAGGCCAACTACATGGTTCTGATGGACATTGTGCCTGTGGATGACAAACGCTACCGCTACGCTTACCACCGCTCGGCCTGGTTGGTGGCTGGAAAGGCCGACCCTCCCGCTCCTGTCAGACTTTACATGCACCCAGACTCACCATTCACAGGCGAACAACTTCTCAAGCAAATCATCTCCTTTGAGAAAGTCAAGCTTACAAACAATGACACCGAACAAGCCGAAAACGGTCATGTAAGTTTTCGGTATGCTTACACCTATATTTGACCACCGATAACTGGGAAGATGTTTATTTTGGTGCTTTATACAAAAAGTATACTATTATTATTTTGGTATATCGCCTCTTGTGATTTCGAGAACGAGCCCAAACTAAGAATTAAGCGAAAAAGACTTGTTGCTGTTGATAACGGATTTACTTTGTAACCTCTTTAGTATTACCAAATAAAACCTTAAACACCAATAAACTATTTATTACTGTCGGGTTTTTTATTTATAATTTTTAAACCGAAAACGCACATACCGTTGCTATATGCAGCTAAATAAAAATGGGGAAAGTCAATAAATCATAACATTTTTAACGAGAGTAACTTTGTTATGTTTTAATAGTTTGGTTATATTTTAACGTTTATCACATCAGTGCTAGTTGTTTCATGCCCACTAATCAAAAACAATCGGTTGCAAATGTCCAGAGACTAAGATAGTTACTACATTGCTTTGTTCATTAATGGTACTACGCTTCAACTCAAACGTGTTGCAGAAGAGATTAATATGTGTTGTCACAATTTTTTTTTATTTTTATGAAAAAAAATCCAAAGAAAGAAGCACGGGGCTTATATAACTTTCTGATTACTGAAGCGGACTTTTATTTATCCCCCCGATCTTTCCGAGTTCGTGCAAATTTTGTTATGCAAGGTAAGACAAATGAATTAAAAGTCAAACAAAAATTACGTTTCGAGACAGCGTGTGGCTATTTTCAGCGAACGTGTTGTTTCGTTTGTAGGTTTAACTTTTGTTAATTAGAAAGGTAGCGATCTTTACAATCCACAAATGTTTGTTGAAAGCTAGCATATTTCTACAGATCCTATTGAAAATAAATTGGGAAGTAAAAGATTTTGATACAGCAAAGGGGAAGGTGTATGTTTCCTTTAAAAAGTATAGAAAAATTGTAAGGTTTTTTTTTATCTATTATTTCATGTTAGTGTTTCTATGTTTAACAGCACCCTGATGGTGTAAAATCCATCTGACAAGCTGCTGAAATTGTGACAAGGCATGCGACAATATGGCACCTTCCTAACGAGATGTCTGCAAATTTACCTTTCAGCAAATTAGTACAAAAATATGTGCCGCTTCTCACCCTTCTAAATTTGTTTTTTTTTCTCTACAGCTCATTCTTAACTCAATGCATAAGTACCAGCCCCGAGTTCATATTATACGAAAACGCGACCATACCGCTTCTGTCATCAACCTGAAGTCTGAGGAGATGAAAACGTTCACCTTTCCAGAGACTACATTCATTGCTGTCACAGCTTACCAGAACCAATTGGTAGGTCTTCCTAAGATGCCATCAAGTTTCCAACTCCACTTCCGTACAAAAAGATGCACAGTAAAGAATAAAAAAGCTTATGTTCCTCATCTAAGAATATGTTTCAACAAAACAGCAAGGAATTTTTCAAAGAATAATAAAGGCTACCTTTCTTTTTTTAAATGTTTGCTGAACATCTTGTCGGACTTAATTGCTTTCTCTATTTTTATATATCTCTTAAATAGACTCTTAAAACGTTATTTATATTTTGTTTGCGCTGTATTTCACTTAGTTTTCTTTATAGTGCCTTGTCTTGCTAATACATTGTTTATGAACAACATAATTTCTTTCTTTCTTTTTTTGGCAAATTTTTTTAAACGAGATAATGTGTGTATGGCTTGATTGACCATTGCTATCGAACCTGAATTTACTCCCATTTTCACTTACCATCTAGATAACTCGCTTAAAGATTGACAGTAACCCATTTGCTAAGGGGTTTCGTGATTCATCGCGATTAATTCCCGTGGAGAGGTAAGGAGGTAATTCTAAAAAGAAAGAACTTATTACAAATCCTTCCACGAGTTACGTTATAACGGACAGTAAAAAGTGGCTTCTGTTTTCTTGTTTTTTTGGTACTTTTTCAATGATACCTCTACTTATTACACTTAGCTCTGAGGAGTCTTCTCTGCGGTAAGATGATTGTGAGCACTGTTTTTGAACGTTTGAAATAAAGATCTTGCTGCTGAAACTTGTTTTTTCAGAAGCCAACTTCACCCTCAGAATACTGGTGATTTACTGTGTAAAAAAGACCAAAAACTAGGAATGTTATTTTAACGCGAGAAGTTGAGAATAATTGGCTTTACAAGAACAGCGCTGTTATGAAACAAAGTCGTTCAAGTTTCATTCAAATAAATGTAGAAGAATAACAAGCCAAGGAATAGAGGAGACGTATGCATGCTCTTGACTAACTTTCTCAAAAATAAAACGAATGCATACCAAATATTCAAATTGTTATACACATCATAACTACATATAGCATTTTTTGAGCAAGTTCTATGATTTTGTTTGATATAAATCTAAGACGTTGCTTTTCAACCTTTGCCTTAATAATAATAATAATAATAATAATAACTTTTATTTACCCACAATAAGAATTAATTATTCGAAAAAGGGCTAAAAAATAACTCTTTCCATTTCAAATTCATTTATAAAGTTCAGATATTGCACCTTTTGCAAAAGAAAGAAACAAAACCCAACGCAATCTTCTGAGAGACATGTTCCTGCCATAGGAGGCAAATTTTCTACAGCCAGTTTTCTACATGCAAGTTTGAATCCAGATTCAACTATTAAACTAAGAAAACTTTTAGTTTTATCTGGATTCTTCAGAGAACCAAAAAACCGCTTTTTATGATCGCTGGACTCCAAGATCATATCCAAGTCAAATTATATAAAAACTTGTTGCTATTTGTTATGCTAACTTATCAGAAAAATGCAACTGTTTTTTTTCTAGAGATCAACAGCATCACCACCACAATGGCTGCTATCACACGAGAAGTCCACCGACTGACCACTCGTCCTCCTCCTTCCCAATGTTTTCCCAACCCAAGTGGCAGCAATCTCTCCCTGTAGTAACGGAGCCGATAACACGATTGCCGTTTAACGGTAAGCCATCATCATAGCCATGGAAAATTCACGAGCCTAAACTCGGATACATGGTAAATAACTGCATACAACACTCTATGAAACTACAACAGCTGTTTTGTAATCCAGTGATGGAAGTTACCAATATAAAATGGAAAATAAAATGATTTCCAAGGAGGAAGAAAAACAGTTATTTTTTAGCCCTTTTTCGAATAATTATAAACGTGAGTCAGAGATAATCTAAGTTATTAAATTTTCAACCTCGAATATTGCGTTTCTAGCGTTCAGATTGGTGCACTCAATCTCGGTTATCAGCTGATATATCGTCTGAACTTATATGGAAACATCATTTTCCGATCATGTTGTAAAAGTGAAACAGAGTTCATTAGCATTTGCCCAGAATTTCTAAGTATCCAATTGAATGAAATTTAATAAAACAATTATTCCACTCGCGCCTTGTTGGATATGAGGTAAATTAGCTAACTCGTTGCTTCGCGCCTCGTCGGTTATCTAACACTCCATATCCAACGCGCGTTTGTGGAATAATTGTTAAATAATTGAAACGAGATTACGTAGAATAGCATTATATATTGTTTATAATGCGGGTACAAAGTTTGTAGGTTTCTTAAACAGGTAAATAATTCTTCTATGAGCGTTATTAATCTAAAAAGGACGTCTTGCATGCGTTTGGGTTTCATTGTTTTCAAAGTATTCAGTGGTGTTCCTATACATATTTTCTTATTGAAAAAATGATTTGTAGCGCGGTAAAAAATTTATGATTGAATATTTATATGTTCTTCCCATGCAATAACGTAGAAATATGTGGTTGAGTTGAGGCAAGATGCTCTTGTATCATTGTAGCCTTAGGGCTTTACTGATTTTTGTTAAGTTTTATTATCTGACTAAACACAACTTGTTAAGATCGAGGATGTAGTATCCTTTAATAGTGAATTCCTTTGGTATTTACACCTTAATATATCCAATCACTCATAAATTGGCTTGAAAAATATATAAATGCTACTTATAAAGGTGTTCTTCTTATCTTTTGAATCAGTTATGTTTTTAACAGAAATAACACATAAACAGCGGTGATAAACATCAGATATAAACGCATTTACTTGAAATTATCTTTTACTTGACGTTTCGTATGCTTCTACATACATCTTCAGAAGTGAAGGTTAATACAAAATTGTAGTTTAAATATACAGGATAAAAAAAACGTAAAAAAAAACCGCAACGTCAAGTAAAAGATAATTTCAAGTATGCATTTATATCTGATGTTTATCTGTTTGTGTGTTATTTCTGGTAAAACTGAGATGGCCAAAGAAAAAGAGTATTTACGACCCAGTTATGTTTACCTTTTTAGAACAATCTGTTTTTAGTCATTTAGTGTTTAATGAACTATAAATAAACTTTTGAAAAAGAGATTTTCAGTTGTTTGGTTTTTCATGTCTTGTCTTGCCTTTGATTTGCCACGACTTGACTCGAGGACTGAGGAGCTAAAAGGCGTCCGCGATAACGAAACGATTCTCTTGTTTATGTAAACGTGCATGTATACAGTATAGATATCAATCTTTAGTAGCAGATAATATTAGGGTTTCACGTAATGGAACAGCCTAGCCCTAGGAATAACGCCGGAATGCACATTGAAAACGCATAAATCAAGTAACATCAAGACAAGGCAAATACCTCGGTTAAATACCTCTAAAAACAAAATATTGTAAAACACGAATGAATGAATAGTTGCTTTATTGGCATGATTTTTTTACAAAATATTGCCAAAGCTCTACGATTATTTACATAGGTAATATCGCTCTGAACAAGAACATTAACAATAATTATTATAATTACATAATAGAAATGAAGGAAAAAAGTGAAATAAGTTCCATCCACGCTTACACGCTCTTTTTTTTATAAGAACCAGTAACTTTCAGCTGAGGCTAGGATGTCAGTCTTAACTTTGTGGAGATTTCAGGTTCAAATTGTTCTTAAATTGTTCTTATAATTTCCTGATATTTCAAAACAGTGGATTAGTTGCCCGGAACACTAAAAAGGCACTAAGAAATGGGTGTTTGTTATTGTTTCATCCAGCGGTATGCGATAAAATCTTGTCATGTTACAGCGTTCGCGAACGTGAAGAGCTTGCTTATCACTCTTCCAACGCCCGATGAAAATGAAAAAGCGGTTAGAAATGTTATTATGAACTTACATGTACATCTCAATCTGTGTACAAGGATTAAATAAAATTCTTAAATTTGTCT
>JAOEJH020101826.1:0-15430 GCA_025448215.2 Palythoa grandis
GATTCTATATTCCATTGACTCTATTCCGATTCTGTGTTCCATCGACTATATTCTATATTCTGTATTCCATTGACTCTATTCTGGATTCTGTGTTCCATCGACTATAGTCTATATTCTGGATTCTGTGTTCCATCGACTGTATTTTGAATTCTATATTCCATTGACTCTATTCCGATTCTGAGTTCCATCGACTATATTCTAGATACTGTATTCCATTCATTCTATTCTGGATTCTGTGTTCCATCGACTATAGTCTATATTCTGGATTCTCTGTTCCATCAATTGCATTCTAGATTCTGCGTTCCAGCAAACATATTCTAAATTTTGTGTTCTATCCACTATTTTCTGGATTTCTGAATATTTTTTCTGCGTTCCAGACTTAAGATCCCTGATTCAAAGACTATGACTCTGGATCCGATACTGAAAAGTTTATTGAATTCTAGATTTTGGATTTTTTGACCTGAATCATAAGAATTCATAAGTTATATACTGTTTCAGGATTCAATAAGTTAAAAAGAAGGAGTACTTTGTTTTTATGGAGATAAACTTATACTAAAAGTAGGGGTAGCGAATGGTAAATCCGAGACGCCGAGATGGCCTTTTTAAAATCCGAGCCCGAGACTTGAAAGCAATGAATAATCTGAGACCGAGACTTTAAGATATGAAAACTTCGAGGAAAATCCGAGACGGAGAAAGTAACAAAAAAGATACGAGATTTCGAGACATGGCAAAAAATATGACGAGATTTCGAGAACTAACTCTATTTTGTCGAGACTGTCGTTTTTTAAGGGACTATTCGCTACCCCTAAAAGTATGTTTGGTTTTCATGCATTTATTTATGCTAACCGAATCAAACACTCAGAGCTTTACTTAACGTTGTATCATTTGATTCAGTTGATAAGTTTTTGAGCATACAATTTATGAGGAATGCATCTTCATTTTGTGGCAGTAAAGACAATTCAGCAAGTGGCTTTAACATGTTAGCAATCTTATACACTTATAAATTGTAGCTCGTTGAAGACTTTGTGGATGTTCTTTACGCTTGCACCATGGTCGCAATGTAATGCCAAATTTATAATCCACACACATCTTGTAAGAATAGCTAAAGATGGTGATATAAAAACGAAGATTATGTAGTTTTTTATTAACACTGATAACATTGCAGGTCGTTGAAGCAACTTTGGCTTCAATTCTTAAAATATGGCAAGTTTTGACATGCTGTTGGCCAACAGATTACTCGATTGTTGTTTAGTATTAATCATTGGTGTATTAGTTCAAACTAAGTAACTTCGTGGCTAGTTTTTCCTACTCAAGATTTACCTGGCATAGCTCGAGCTCTTTACTAATCTTTGAAATCAAGTTAATATTTTGCTGGCTTTTTAATCAATGACTTTCATTAAGACGTATATTATTGTTCAGTTGCCGCGTTCATGTCAACATCAAATCGTGTACTTGTTTCAGTTAACGCAAATTTTTTCAGGCATTTCCTCGTGTCACAAAAATAGACTTAGTAATTGTAAAGTTTCCTAGGATAATTAACAACTACTTTCTAAACAATCTTAAAATATTGAACAAATTGAAAAATAGTGAGAGTAATGACAGTGGTTAATTGTTAAACAATTTGATCACCAGTCAAATAAATCACTAATTGATTGATTGACATTGATTTACATACTTTTTCCTTTGTTCTGTTGTTTGCCTTTGTTCTTTTGTTCTACTCCGCTTTTGTTGTTACTCCTTTATTGAATGTTTTCAACCATTTAAGATTGAAAGTTATGAGATATTTACATTTAGAACCTGACGATGGTGTATGTTACAACGAAACGTTGTTCAATTATATTAATCTTAACCGCCTTTATAGTAAAATTTTAATAATGATGATGATAACAAAAATAATAATAATAATGTTAATAACAATAATAAAAATAAAAATTGTTATTTGTATAGTCATTCATTCGTTCATTCATTCATTCATTCATTCATGGATTCATTTATTCATTCATTCATGCATTCATGCATTCATATACCGTAGAAGCCAAAGCAAGGCTTGATTCCACATTCAGTCAGTTAAATGTTCCAACCAGTCTATGCGATGATAATGATACATTTTAACAATCACTACTTTAGTTTCAAATAAAGATTGCCTTCTCAACAAAAAACATGGACTAAGTCGGTAAATGTATTATTTGTTTGTTAAACCTGCTGAATGTTGTTTTAAGTTTGCATGCCTTTTACATGAGTACCTGCATGCTAATAGCGTCGGCCAGGCGCCTTCTAGCAATAGAAATACGGTAAAATGTCAGCTTACAATCAAATATATCAATTGTAGAGTAAATATGATTGAAATGAATTGTCCGTCAGCTTTCCCTAGAGATACTTATAGCATAAACTGACATCGTCATGATTTTTTAGGTGTCTTTGCATTATTTATTGTTAACACCTTGATGTAAGACATTTTACTTATTGAAAGCTGTAGGATTATACAATACTTGTGCGAAATCTTTGCACTCTTCACCTGGGGTTTATAAATTGGAGGTGAAAATTTGAGAAAAAACTGCCGTTTTTAGTCCATGATGTTCAAAGCCTAACCTCATATATAATGGCTCGTTCAAAGATCCGAGAATGCTATCGATGTAAGTTATGCAAGGCAAAGAAGAATTTCGGGGCTTGAAAGAGATAAAACCACTTATTAATTGGAGTATATTTCAAAGTTCAGTGCCGGTGGGAACAGAAAATTATCGGGGAGGAGGGATGGGGAGGAGGGGGGGAGGTGCACGGCAAAAAAGCAGTCTCTCTAATTATTAATGAAAAAGCAAACAATCACAAAAATTACCAGGAGGGTCAGTCCCCTACCCCTGATTCCGCTGCCCATCAGGTTCCTAAACCAGTTTAGGATGAGAACTGTAGTTTACATCTGGATACACGCTTTTTTTTTATAAGAACTAGCAAATTTTGCCGAGACTTTAATTTCGGTTCTTAATTTGTTCTTATCTCTATGAGCGGCTTATATTGAAGTAGAAACAAAATACAAACAAGCATTGGAAAACGAAATGCCTTGCACTGCGCTGCAGACTTTTTTTAAGGCTGTATTTAGAGGAAAACTATCTTCATTGTTTGTTGAGCCGTCTTTAGTGCTCAGATTACAATGAATCTTTTTGTGTTTTATACGGTGTTACGATACTACGAGTATCGGTCAAGTTTAGCTGAAGAATTCAGTTCATAGTCATCGAGCCTTAGCCTGAGCCTGTTCTTAAATTGTTTTTAAATTTTGGTCAATTCGAGCTTTGTTTTTCTTACAAAGTTGTTGTTATAAAAAAAAAGCGTGTATGTGTTAGACACCCCGTCTCGCTCACATCACTGCTTATGTGAACAAACTTGTATGATATCGACTTAACTTTTACCTTAAACAAATTCAGTATCAGCTTTGTTTATTAGGAGACATCTTTTGAGGCATAATTTCAACAATAAAAGAAATAACCTTATGTATACTCCTATCAAATCAACTTCGTATCAACCCGGAATGCTATCATTGTTCTTATAAATGTCTTGCTTACATTTTATTATTCAGCTCAGCTGAATTAGATTAGCTTAGTGCAGCAATACAGTTTATGGCAGAAAGCATGTTTCATCTTTTAACATTTGTGAAGTCATTAAATTGTACATAGTAATGATAATCAGTAACAGTTTTAACATGTATAGGTTCAATTTGAGTTTTTATGTTAAGTCATAACTTTGGGTTTTTTTCCTACAAATGACTTTATTAATGATAAGGAACAGTTATTTGAAGTTCAGGTTTTAGAGGCCATGGTTTTACCTTTTTACCCAATATTTTACTTTCTTAAATTATATAATGAAAATCTTTTTTTATGTCACGTTTAATGTAAAGCCGTGTAGCCATTATAGTTAAGCGCAATCGTACTGTTTTGTGAAAACCACAGTTTGTTGTCCGGGTTTGTCCTTACCAGCGAGCCAAAGAGGTCTGCTTCTTATAGTTTCTGTACCTTTCAAGTATAGCATATTGTTGAGTAAAAAAATTGATGTTCTGACTGAAGAGGCAGTAAGTCGGCCTGACGATCATCTATAGTATAGGTGCCATTAGTATTTTGAAGACAATGGTTTTCACTTGTTCTTCAGAAATAAAAATCTGTTTACTGAATACAAGCAAACAAAACCAGCTGACACAGTGCCGAACTAGAATAAACCGTTAAAACTAATTCCGATAACAATCTGAAGACATTAATGAAATCATTTGTATTTCATGCGACTAAAACTAGGATAGAAATCTTCTGGTCTTGCTGATTATGTTTAACTAAGAACTACACGAAGGATAAACCGGATATTCAATCCAAAATGAGACTTTTGAAATTAGACTTATTATCCAAAATTGTTGAGCTTTTCTGTTCAATAGCAAGAAACATAATCAAGAACAATGCTAGACTTGTATGAACAGAGTCGGAAGCATTTCCAAAGTGATCCGCTTGCTCCATTTTGGTTTCTTCATCTGTTTCCATAACTGGTAAAGCTTACATTGTAATTTGGTTAGCAATTATCTGATAGTTTAATCCAATGTTTGTTGATTGCACAAATCCGTCAACAGTTATAAACAAATTAGAAAGATAAATATTGTCGACTTCTTGCCGGTCTGGTAATTGCTATTGAAAGGTGTTTGGTTTGGTGGTGTGGAAACTCGACCATGTGTTTGCTCTTTTCTGTGATTCTAGTGATTTTGGCCATTTTATTGTTTGATAAAGTTATCAAAGTCTTTGAGTTGAGACTTCTACTCTAGGATGTCAACAAATTTTATTTTACTTTTCGTGAACAACCTTGAGGCAAGAATATCTTATTTGATGAGAAACTAACGAGATAACAATTTCAGTACGTGGAATAGTGAGGATTTATATTAAGAGAACTTGATTATTTCAATTTTGCCCCGAAGCAGTTTTTCAATTTGATATAACAGAAGAATGCGAGTGCTGTATATGCCAGCTAACACGCAGTTTTCTAAAGACATGCTGTTAAAACGCAATTAATAGCTTTGGCGGACGACAGTCGTTATAGCTGAAGACAGCGATCGATACCAGATTCCATACGCTGCTGTGATTGAAATGGACGTTGCTGAAACTAGGCAGTTTATTTATGTGTTTTGTGTTTGCTGTTTTTATTTTGTAAAAACGACACGCGTCAGTGTTTAGGGGTTATCATAATGAATCTTGAGCGCTTAAAGATTGCCTTTTGTAGAAAGAGTAGTCGCGAAAGACACTAAATCCTCACACGTGCCTCAGTGTATTCTAAAGGAAAACGATTGCTTAGGTTTGCAGAAGATTCCGGTCATTTTCTCACGTTTTCCACTGCTTTGGTAATAAAGGAAACCCCGTCATGTTTTGTGTACTAACCACAGATTTCCGCAGCCGTTTTGATGCCAGTGTCTATTGGTCATCGGGCACAAATGTTTTGTTGAAAATACTAACTTTGATAAATATGACTATTTAAAAAGCATAATTAGATTATAGGCAGTAATAAACTAACGCAGAGAAATGAACTGTAAACTTTTCTTGTTAGATTCCCCTTACTTAGAAGTTCTCGATACGCACCAAGGCTTCGCGCGCCGTTCTTGTTCTGATAATGCAATGTTCAATACACTTGTTATTTCACCAGAGAGAATAGGAAATAAAAACTTACCATATTGCTGAGGCTCTGGGTTGAAATACTCGAAACCCGCTGGAGGAAAACTCATGGTGCTCGATGAATAAGGGGGCATTCGTCCAAAGATGCCAGCCATTGCCTTCGAAGTCTTTCTCACGTCCTACCCGTGCAAGAATATAACACCATCAAGTATTTGACCCTATTACATCTAATATCTGTGTTTCTTCACTCCAGTACAGCCCAAATGTTCCTAACACGGTGACGCTGTCAATCAACGCGCTCATTAACGATTAATCAAAACAGAGCAACAAATTCCTTGTAAGCGAGAGATCGATATTAATTACTACAGACGAGCGTTTAATCATAATCCGCTGTTAAAACTCGCTAATGTGGCTAAAATTATATGATGACAGACCTTGTTGCTCAAATCAGGGAGACAGGCGATTAGTATTGTTTTTTACTTGTTCTCTGTGTCGCAATTTTAGAAAAATTCTAAGAAGAGCGTTCACAGAATCTAGCTTCTTATAAATCAATTGTCCTTCTTTCGTGCAGAATACGATACTAGCCTCCCTGGGGGCGTTATAACATAATACTGCCCAGGTAAACGAGAGGTCAAGCTGGTCATCCTAACAGTAGGTAAGCGCGCTGATTGGTTGGTTCGAAGACAAGATGGCGAAGATATACATTATGCTACTGCAGCTATGGACGAACAAAATACAAGCTCTAGGCAAACAATGAAATCCATAAGGGTACAAAGTGGAGTTTATTTGTTACCTAGGGAATGTATACCTTCATAACACACGTTGGTCTTAAGTGAGATGTCGAAGGGTCTGGATATAATCAAACTATATGTCAGCAATTAAACTTGATTGAAGAAATCATTAGTTGAGCCATCTAAAATCTCACGGAATAGCGTGAAAGACACGTGACAACTATACTTTTCATACGTGGCCGTAAAACTCAATCGGCGGTGCAAACGGTAATTAATTTAAAATACATTTTCAGGCACACGTAGTGTTTTCAAGACTAGTACGGAATTTAGGTTGTTCACTTTTTGGTGATAGCGTTCGATATCTAATCATCTTTTGAAAACATAAACAGTGCTCACGTCATTTTTAGCTGCCAATGAAACGATTTTCAACTTTGCTCCCGAAAATCGATACGAAAGCAAATTGAAATCAGAATTAGGATAGAAACTGTCATTTTTAATATAAGTTATGGTCTACTTATCTTTACAGTACAAATATATAAACATGAATTGACGGCTTTTTAAAAATACACTCATTTTATAATTTAGTAAGATTGGAATTTTTCCGGTTCTCAACTGATGCCACGCTGATCTTTTTCTGGGCTTTTCCTCTTCTAAGTACAGGAAGCTAAATAGTTGGAAACAAAAGAAATCCCGTTTTATGTACTGCGAAGTGATATTTGTACAATACTCGGTTCTAACACAATGTCTTAACATGAAAACCATGCGCATGCAGTGAGAAATGTTTTTTAATTATCTCGAATCGGTGTGCTGTATTCTGCAGTTCAGGGTTTAGCGGTCTAAAGCATGCCCATTTTCGCCACTTCTATATCAGTCTTATGCCATGGTGTGGTGCGACAGAAACGTCTTTATTCTAACTTGTGGCCAGTTGTCGTTACGGTGTGCTATGATGGCTTTGTAAAACGATGCTTGAATCATGCTAAGATTTCTAAAGCTGTGATATCAGAGAAAATAAATTCAATTTAGGTTTCTGGATTTTCATTTATTACCAATGTCAATGAATTTCTGGAATCACTCAATATACCTAGGGAATTTGAATAGTTTCGAGTGTTGGTGGCGCCTTGCTCGCCAAATCTTAGTGGTTGTTCGCAGACATGTCAGTAACTTTTAGTACTCTCTTGCTTGGCGTGTACACACAAACTAACACATAAATGTTCGCAGAGACCAAGCAATACACCTTAAACTAATTAAAAGAAATTGCTTCAGATTGAATCAAGGTTAAGGCATAAAATTCGTTCGATAAACATAAAAAAAAATGTACTAGGGCAGGGTTAAAAAACAAAAATGCGTTCCCTCTTTTCCTGGTCTGCATGAAGTCACCTTTTAAATTACCAGTGGCTTTGTCTTTCACTCTTTGTAGAAAAAGCCTTCTGTGAGATTGTCTTAAATTAACAAGGCCTTGGTACTTAGAATATGGCTTAGAATATGTTATTGGAATGATAATAAATTCTTGTCTGGTTTAAATTCTTGTTTTTATCTTTGATTGCTGTTTGGATCACGAATTACAGCTCCTTATTCCACCACAAATACGAAGAAATACGTATTTACTTTATACCAAAATTCTCCCGGGGAATTGGCCCTCTATTTCTGTTTGATAGAATACTCTGCTTCGATTATCAATAACTGAAATAATTCTGGTTTTTTCAAACCCATGTTTTTCAGTAATTATTATGAAGATTTGTATCAATACTATTAGTTACCAAAACTTACCTGAATTAATAGGTACTTTAAAAATGTTATCTGCTCTTTATAAAGTTCTTCCAAACTTGCTTTATAAACTGTTCTTGTCTTTCAAGCAGTGTTACGACGCCAAACGGCCGGTCACAAGCAACTGGGAAGACAATTTTATTCCTGAGAGAGATAACATGCAAAGATTTGATTTAGTAAACAAGAACTCAACATTACAAGAGTTTTATCTTGGTATTGATCCGTTTCCTCTTTTTATTTTCATCAAGATGTCCTTCAGAAAGAAATATCCGAGCTAAAAATGCAGCGGACTGCTTCTATGTCAGCGCTTGCTTTTATTGTAGCAGTCGTTTTATCAACCTATCGTTTCATGCCACATTGATATATAGAATTCTCCAGTTTACCTATAGTTTCAAATACTAAAATATCTTGGTTTAATTATTTGCGATTTTTACTAGATTTTCGTCTTCTATGAAAGATCAATACGGCTAGGATTCTTGTTCTCACACAGATGGAGGTTGGAAAAGTTTAGATAAGCTTCTCTCGGATCTTCCAGGTGCATGCAATTTCACGGAGAGAATTTCTCGCCTCTGGAGTTTGTCCACGAATAGGAAGGTATGTGGATAGACGGTAAGGCTTGTAGCTGATGAAGGGTACGGCACGCGGTTCGGAGAATGTTTTCAGTTATCATCTCAGGGTGCTTTGATATAATTCATGCATCAGATACCTATAAAGCCGATGTGATATTACTGGGCAAGTTATAAAATTCTCTAAGCGATGGTGCAAAGCTCAAGATAACAATTTCTCCACATTTTTCCGGCTTTTTAAGCTAAAGCAACCTTGCTGTTTGTGGCCGAAAGTTTTGTGTATTGCTGTGTTAAACGCAATCGAAGATTTGCCATAAACTTGGCCAGTATATGAATATGAGTTGTGCGTGATTATGTTTAACTTACCACTGACAGTATTCCGTTTTATCTTTACCTTTTCTATGGCGTTCTTAGAAGTTGCTTCCACACGACTGGATGTAGATGCAACTTTTGTTAATCCATTAAGCTTTACTGCTATTTCAGATTATACGTTGATTTTTTTATTTAAAAGGACCATCAGATTTTTTTTACTTTCAGCATAAAATAATTTTTACCCATATGAGTGCATTTCATTTCAACTTTGTATCCGGATTAAGAATCTCTGTTTGCTTTTAGAAAAATCACAATGTTTCTTAAACTCTCGTGAGAGCCGACAACCGATTAGCGTTTCTTTTGTAAATAAACGCTTTGAGCAAAGGTGAAATACTTTGACGTACTTTAGTTTTAAGACATCCCGCCTGTATGGTACACGGGGATATTTCAGTTAGATGCGAATTGTAAATGCGCAGCATTTGTTGCTACTGAGAACGCTTGTCTAAGTTTGTGTAGCGCATGGTGATAAAGGTAGACATGCGTGAAAAACTAACCAGCAAAAGCTTCTTGTCAATGTGAATGTGGGGTACGTTTCGTGCAAGTATCGCGTGTAGTGATATCTCTTCCTTTTTGGCTTTTGTCATGTGACTGAAGAGGCTCCAAACGTTAACGTCTGATAAATCCCGAATCGTTACTGAATGAAGCGTTGTCGCAGATGGCGATATTAATGTTTGTTAATGCTTATTTCTATTACTTCGTATTCCCATCTCTTTGCTACAGTTAATATATACAAGCATCGTTTTAATCAACATGGGGTGTGTTATAGACACCGATGAACTTCTTCATACAAAATATGGAGCCTTGGAGGTGCCAAGGCATTTCTAAATTGAATAAACCGTAAAAATCAAAACGGGCTCTGCTTCTGTCTTATAAAATATATCAAAAAGAAGAAAACATAGAACTGTGTTCATTCAGTGTAAAGCGGCTAATTGTAGTTATTTGACATTAAAAAATATCCTTCATTTCGAGCTAATCCCTTCGATACGAAACCCAAGATTGTTTTATCCGTAATGAGGCCATTATAAAAATAGTTTTTTTCAGTGTTATTTTTAACGTACTGAAAAGTTAACATTTATATTGGCCCAAAATCAAAAAGAAATCTTTGAGCACTATATATAAAGCAACCAGATTTATAAACAAATATTTTTTTTTGAAAAAGGAGATTTACCTCATAGCAAAATTAGCAAATGTATTCTTTCATGCGTGAGAAAAATAGGATTGTACTCAGTTGTAGACTCAATTCCCGCAGAGGATACATGTCGCATGACATCTGCATTGACATTTTTAGTATTTGTATGTTGAATTAAGCGCTAAACGCTTTATTGCTTTGGGGAACTATTAAAATGTGACAAGAAAGAAGTTGCCGTTTTTAATTCTTTAAAAAGATTGTCATTTTTATCAAAATATTATCTGAGGTTTCTTGTATTTGGAAAAGACATTAGGCTCAACCCTCCTTTTGTCTCTTGTCAGTTTTATTTGTGAGCCGGCTTGAACGTAAAAATTAATTGTAAAATGTTGTAAAACGATCCCAGGTTCTTAACCCGTGTCCTGCTTTTAGACTGAAATGTGTGTTTAAGGTGAATCGAGTTTTGAACGTTATTGTCTATTGAAAAGAAGTAATCACAATTTGGTTCCAAAGTTTTTGATTTAGGAGCAACATTATTAAACCATGTAAAACTGAAATGCTGTAGACATATTATTTCAGCTTCTGCCTATAAAGATGAATAACCTGGGTTGAAAGATTATTTTCCATTAAAATGTGAATATGTTCATAAAGGTCTTTCTTTGAAATTCGAATGACGCCAATAACTTTAAGAGGGCTTAAAATCTTCTTCCGTAAATCCTTTATCCTTCTTTACAAGCACACCTGCGAAATACCCTCACCACAATACCAGGTTTATTAAAACATTTTGCCACTGAAATAAAAACAAACTTTACGAAAGTGGAAGTGAAGTAGTGTTGTTAAAAAGACTGATGATGCACCAAATTTTAATCTTCTCTGGACAGTAATATTTGGTACTAATCTTATCCCCATCCGTTTTATGTCGTTCAACTTTAATGAAGTTGCACAACTGTACTCAGCTAAAGGTTTGGGCTAAGTTTTGTATACTTAGTTCTTACTCAAGATTTTTCATATTCAACCTGAAATGTGAAATGTGCTTATTTCTTTGAAAGTTAAGTTGGGAAAATTCAGTTTTTTAAAGAAAAGTTTTGGACATACATGCAATCTATTAATTTTGTTTTACAAACTGGGGGAAAATGAGTAGTTTGTTACCTAGAGGAGGCTTTTTTAAAATAAAATAGTTTGTATGAGTGCTTTGCCTGTATAGACCTATCCAAACCTTTAGTTCAGACGTATAAGAAAGCATAGGCTGAAGCATAGAAAAACACTGAACAATTTCAACGCACTATATAACCGAATCTCGCTAAACGCTTCTAATCCCCTTTTAGCTGCTTAGCGCTGTAATGTTAACTTTCATGAATAAGATTTTGTGCAAAAGTAATTCATGTAGTTCTTTATTTCCTTTTTCAGTTACGTTTGACTCCAAACAATTAAAGGAAAGGTGTTTTTGAAATCTACGAATGAAACTGTTTTAAGATACCAGAAGTTTATTAAGCATACTTATGAATTGTTCTGGGGTAATTTATGTTGGTTTTAGTATTTGTTTGAAAAAATAAGCCTTTAACTTTGACTGTGTAACATTAAGAATTGATCAGCTAATTCCTCTGACTCTGTGGCAGTTCGTTTGTTTTCTTGTATTCGTTACCCAGCGTGATGTTTTACAAGTTTTGTAACTTTTGCTGGAGACACTCGGAAATAGCTAAGTACCAGAACTCTATATTCAAGCAAGTTCAAAAAAAGTAATTATTTTCCCTGTTCGAAATCAATTAGGAAACTTTCATTTAATCTTTCCTACTTTTAAGATATCTGGCAGACTCTATATAACATCAGGAAATTTGGTGCAATTTTTAGCAGATTAGTCTTGTATAAAGAAACTAATTTATTTTGTTACCATATTACATCGCAACATTTAAGACTGCTACCGTTATCCCAGGTTTTCTTGCTTCTCGTGAAACTGGCTCGCTTTTGGAGCCATCACTGACAAGACCACAAATAATTATGAAAGGAAGTGACACCACGAACAAAGAAATGTGACAAACATGCACGTGTACAGAAACCATGATTTCACAGCGTGATTCGAAGCATGAAATGCAAAGCTGTTTGCGACTTTTGTTTTATACCCAGCAACAAATGTAGGCCAAAACCGTTATTTGCCGCAGGAGTCGAAAAAGGTGGCACAGTTGATTTATTTTAAAACGCAATTGAAAGCCATTTTAATGTAAACATTGTCACCAGTCGTAAATTTTGACAACTTTTTCGTCACTTCTCAGTTTGGCGCGAAAGTGACAGTTTCAACGAGGCCTTGTCTCTAGTCGCACATCCGTTTCCTGGCTTACAACACCAGCATGCAAATGAATCACAGTTAGTCACTGTTGGGTTTTGCTCTTTGGGAGAGCACTAGAAATTTCAATTATTTCCAAACGCAATTGACACGCAAAACAACAGAGTGAATGCTTTTCTGTTTAAGGCCAGAACAGTATTTGTTCCTTGCGATTTTTTGTGCATTCTCTTAACATTGTACAGATCATGACAATTTCATGTCAGACGTTTATTGATATTAGGCTGATTATGTTTTTATCCTATTAGTAAAGTAAATGGCTTATTTCATCGCACGCGTTCACTTATCACTATCAGTTTGGGTAGCGGAGAGATCTCGGGGTTGGTTTGGTGCTAACGATGGGGTTGGGAAAAGCTATGCAAATGGTGTATATTTATAGAAAATGAGGTGGTTGGGCGGAGTGAGGCGATTAGTGCCGAGAGTCTGCTAAATGTACAAAACACTTGGTCCATGATCCAGTTGCAAAGCTACACCACCAAACGTCTGTTTTTCATATACGTATCAGAGAGCTTGTACACAATATTATAATAGCCCCGCACACAAGGCTTAACCTATGATTCGCCGAAAACGTGCTTAATTTAAACATGTTTTGTCTTCTTCTCCAAGTCCTTGTTACTGTCACATTCTATCTTTGTGATAAGGTTTAGCTATCGCGTTATTGATATCAAAATATACGGCTTAATTTCATGCCCAGCACAATCTGAGGACCGAAATCTAGCGTATTCATTCAAGGTCACACGTGTCGCTTTGGTCGAACAAAAAGAACACAAAGAATCCAAGTTCAAAATTACTAAATTGAACCGTCAGATACGAAGAGTAATAAATAATCCACTTGATATCACGGCTAAATCCAATCAAGTCAGCTCCCGAATCTTTATTCATAATTTATTGGTTTTAAAAGTGTCTCCTAGTAAACCTGTGGATGCCGGCTAGTGCCTGATATTACAACATCACAAATGATCAATTATCTAAAGAAACATACCTTTGAGCCAGCTGATGTATTTAGAAGAGGTGATTAGCATGAAAAATTACTTCTGGTGCTGTAAAAGCAAGTAGATTTATTGAGGTGATCCTTCCTCGTGTTTGATAAGCAAATTAGCTTAGTAGCACAGTCGAACTATCAAATGTTGTGAGAAATCACACTTCATTACAACTACTGCGAATACAAACGTCAAATTTAGCAACAAAGCGGCGATGCTATTCTGTTTTGCTCAGTGCCTTAGTACTAAAATAAATTTATTCGGTCATGCCTTTTTGGGCTGAGTTGTAGAGTTAGAGTTGATAAGCTAAACTTTCTGAATCGGCGACAAATTTCTCGACTCAGTCTCTCTCAATAAAAAGTTGTCATTAAGGTTTTCGGGATAGATAAACATCGAAAACGAAGCTTTTTCACTACACTTAAAACTAGGTTCAAAACTTAAATAGCAAACTTGAAATTCTGAAAGGTTCGTAGTCGTCTGAACAAACCATTGATATGCTTACTTTGCTCGTGTACAAAATTGAGGCATTGCGGTGCCGTTTCGTTTACAAGTAGTCTGGAAAGCTTTTCGATTTGTAGTCAGTATTTAAAAAATATACATCAGAAAACTTCACACGTGTATGCAGGATGTAAGAAACAACAAAGAATGCTAGAAAAAGAAGGCAAAATTAACTTATTGTGCTCACGTAAAGCTATCAATTCAACAAGTGACTCAAAAACAACATCTAAGAACTCTGAGATGGCTCTGTTGACTTCTCGAGTGTTGCAGTTTTTTCAAGGCTTACTCAGTTTTACAAATTGTGGCAACCGGGAATTGTAACTAAACCATAAGGCAGATAAAAAAAAAAATTTCTGACAATTAGCTGGAACTATAGCTGTAGTTTTTTCCTTGAAAACTTTTGATTTTTAATTATGCGGTTCGCAGCGGGCTTGGCCGCTCATACTGAGCAAATAACTATAAAGGCAAAGAAAATACGATAACCGCACGAAGAGCATTGTGCAAGCGGGGTTTTGGTAAATTTTTAACACGAAAGAACGAGAGAACTTTTAGATTTATGGCAAGCGATTTGCTAGTGGTATCAATTTAGTTGATGGGATCAGAATTTGTTTGAGGACTGCTCCGACCTGACAAGACAGTCATTCTTAGCACAACTGTTGATAAATGTATTTAGTATCTTGTTTCTAAAGAAAGACTCTAGTACCTTTCAACCTTCATAAAGAGAAGATACCTTCGTACGTACCCGTTTTAGTGATGGTCTGTTTTATGGAAGCTTCAACCGATCCCAGCTGAAGCTCAGTGACACTTGAGAGAAATGTTGAGCAGACCCAAGAGCTGATACTTTCTGTTGCCACAGTGATTACTGCCGAGTGTCCTTTAAGGGAGAGATGTCTTCATTTCCTGTTGCTTTATGGTGATTGCACTCTGCTCTTGAGTGATTTCACGAAAATTGTCCAGAGCGTTTTTGTGTGCAGTGTGTGGAGGGGTTAAGGATTTTGCGGTCAAGTTTTGAAACTCGCCTCCCAATATTCAAGAGAACTGGCTAATTGATTTTTAAGCGGTGAATTCTGTACATGCCTTTTTATTTCCTACGGTTGCGAAACGGAACAAGGACTCATGTGACCGACTATTGTTGTACAGCAAATCAGCTGACCTTTTTATCACCTAGATTGACGTCCATTCGGAGCCCTAAAATAAAATTCTAAGTATTACTGTAGACTAACCAAATCCCATTGATTTAATGTTGGAGGAATCAATATTGGTGTCTCTTTCTTATCAGTAATTGGGGCTGCAGCTACCAGATACCTTTTATCACTTTACCTCATCTTTGCATGACTATTTGGCCATTATTAGCATAAGAATAAAAATTTTGTTTGTTCGTTTAAAATGGGCCTGGCTGCTTCTTGCTTCCGGAAAGAATTTTGCAGCATGTCA